>PVKC010004225.1:0-36304 GCA_004027635.1 Crocidura indochinensis | reverse complement strand
TGGCTCTATGCAAATCACTCCAGGCAGGAGGCTCAGGGGACCATATGGGATGCCGGGATTTGAACCAATGACCTTCTGCATGAAAGGCAAATGCCTTACCTCCATGCCATCTCTCTGGCTCCAGTTATCAGCATTTCTATCTCCCTGTTTGCTGGACCCATTTTATGTTATTCAACAAATTTCTTCAAATTAGGAAGCCCAAGTTGAATGGATGGTATTTCTAACTTCTTGTAGGCTAGTAACCTCTGCTCTTTTTTTTTTTTTTTTTTTTTGTCTCCAAGGTTGTCAGAGGGGACTGGTGTCCTGATTTTCACAGATCAGTAAGGAACTGGAGTATATCCTCAGTCATGTGTCCCCTCCCAAGGAAATTGGGTGCATGTGGCTGGAGGAGAGACTGATTTCAAGGAAAGACTGGTGTGACAGTTTGTGTTTAACTCCTGGGGGTAGAGGAAATGCTATCTCTCTGTTGGAGAGCTCTACTCTTTTCCATTATGGGAACCAGTAAAATATTCCTCTACTTGGGAAGGCAAGGCTATATCCATGAGTCCCACTCCTGTATCCACCTCAGGATGAGAAGGCCTTTAAGAGGAACAGTTCTCTATGGCATGTTAGAATGGTGCGTGTATGAGGCTGTAAGCTCAGAACCTCTGCTAAGCAGGTGGTTGTTTCTATGATAATGCTGATAATGTTTCTATAGAGAATGCTGTCCATTGAATCACCATTTTATTAAGCTCTGTTATGTATCAGACACTATTCCAGATCTCAGAATCACAGTAGCAAAGAAGAGAGAGTTCCCTTCTGGAGTCCCTTTCCTGTGGAAAAGGCAAGTGCTAAACAAGAATTATAAACAGATGGATGGGAAAGTCAGAGAGACAGAACAGGGGTTACAACATTTGCCTTGCCTGCAGCCACTTTGGGTCAATTCTTGTCACTTTAAATGGTCCCTTGAGCACAGAACTAAAGTGTAAGCCCAAACACTGCTATTTATGACCTGACCACTCTCCACCTCATAGTAGAAAGACATGGAAGATAGATATTTTGTCCAGACTATGAGGATGTCTTTCTGTAAATGTGGCCTTCCAGCAGAAATTGAAGGAAATAAAGAAAATAAAGTTTCTTGTGCAGTGGAGTACTTCTATGCATAACAGAAAAACCCCATTCAGAGACAGAAAGGCTTCAGAAAGTTCTTGCTATATATAATCAAGCAGAAAAAATTATTTTTAAGGTGTACATGCTTGCATTTTTTGTTATTTTTTTTAACATCCCTCCCCTTGACATCAGAGCAGGGCTTGTGTATACACTTGCCATGATGCTTGCAGATTTCACTGAGATTCGCCTCTTACCATTCATAATTCTACCCTCAGCCATGGCCGTGGCCCTTGATGGAGTGCATGCCCTTTTACTTGTGTTACTTGCATATGTGACTACTCCCTGAGGAGAGGTGCACATGTTGTGACTGTTGTGTGATGACAGTGCTTTTACACAGGCTCACAGGGGCAGTTCTTCCTTCCTGGAACTCACAGGTCTTTCAGCTGAGGACCACATCATTTATGTGCTCACAGACCTTATTGTGATTGGTATCAGAGAGAGCAAAGCTGCCAGGCTCAGCAGAGCTGCTAGGATTAGGTTTTTGGAGCACATGAGCATGGGACCATGAATGACCTGTGCAGTGAACAAACTGTTTAGTGTGGGAGTCAACCATTGAGATGTGTGGGGACATTCTAAACCAAGAAAGAAGACCCTGAGACATGGTCCTGTCCCCAAATATCTAAGAAATGCCAAGGAGGCTATATCATTGGATCTTAGTGAGCAATTAAGAAAATGATCCAGCATGGAAAACTATTATGCTGAGTGAAATAAGTCAGAGGGAGAGAGATAGATGCAAAATAGTCTCACTCATCTATGGGTTTTAAGAAAAATAAAAGATGTTATTGTAACAATGCCCAGAGGCAATATAAGTAAAGACTAGAAGGACTGGCCCACAATATGAAGTTCACCATACAGAGTGGTGAGTGCAGTTAGAGAAATAACCACACTAACAACTATCATGAAAATGGTAGTGAGTGAGAGAAATAGATTGCCTGTCTCAAATACAGGCAAGGGGTGAGGGAGGAGGGAGATGGGGGGCATTGGTGGTGGGAATATTGCACTGGTGAAGGGGGTGACTTTTTATGAATGAAACCCAACTACAAACATGTTTGTAATCATAGTGCTTAAATAAAGGTATTATTTAAAAATAAAATAAAAGTTAAAAAAATAAATGTAATTCCACAGTCCTGAAAAAAATAAAGAGAAAGTGGTCCAGGACATGAGGTCAGGCTTCGGGGATCACCAGTTATAGCTTGAATCAGATATATTTTTTTAGCTGTTTACTGTTTTCAAAGAACTCTCATATGTTTTCTAGGATTTCTAGAGAAATCCTTTGAATGGGTTCCTAATGTTCCTAAGACACTGCAAGAGGTTAATAAAAAGAGAGAGCTGTAAAGCTGGAGATATATAGAGAGGCACTTGTATTGCATGTGGCTGGACCAGGTTCAATCCCTGACACTACACATGGTTCCCTATGAGCATCATCAAGTGTGGTCCCAAAGACAAAAAATAAAATAGAAAAAGTTAAGTAATGGATTAGTTCATAGAAGGGCTAAGAATTTAACTGTAGTCCTGTTGACAGAAACTTTACTCAGGTACTCAGGGGTCTCAAACTCACAGCCCGCGGGCCATTTGTGGCCCTCCGTACATTTGTGGCCCTGCCCTAGAGGAATCTTTTTTTGTTTTGTTTGTTTTAGTTGTTTTGGTCACACTCCCCAATGTTCAAGGCTTACTACTGACTTTGAACTCAAGGATCACCCTGACTTTGCCTCCTGCGGCCACCAGGTAAATTGAGTTTGAGACCCCCTGCTTTACGTGAATTATCCCTCACATATTCCCTAAATTGTTCCTGAATCACTAGAGAGACATTATTTTTTTTGTTCCTTTTAATAGTTTTTTTATTTTGACCAAAGTGGATTACAAATCTTTCACAGTAGTATTTTAGGTACATAGTGACAGTGAATCAGGGGTACTTGCTCCACAAATGTTGTCCTCCTTCCACCTCTGTTCCCAGCATACATCTCCCATATCCCTCTCCTTAGCCTCCCGGGCTACTAGTGTGAGTGGTCTCTGTGTCTAGCTTGTTGTAGATCGTACATTGATTCTGTTGTCGTTGGCTTTGGATTTGGTACCTAAGTCTGATCATTTTTTATTTCATACGATTGTCTGATCTTGGTACCCTCCATAGAGAGGCATTTTTTAAGGGGAAATAAAAAGGATGAGGGAAATAGCTTGAGGGTTAAAGTATGTGATGTTAAAAAAAAATAATAAATGGCTGCAAGTTCTATTCCCAGTACCTCAGGGTTACCTTGCCCCTGACACTGCTAACTTTAGTGGTCCTTAGTACTGCAATAGTTGACACAGCAGCCTCTAAGGCTACTGAGCCCCAGAAGTACCCCAGAGTGATGCTCAAACATTGATTTCAGGGTAAGAAGCAGCCCCCAAATTCCCTTAGGACTCCTTGGTTACTCCCAAAATAAAAACACCAGTGTGTGTCAGTCATATAGCTATCTATCTTTGCCAAAGAGTTCCTCCTGAACTTTATACTGTGATTGATTCAACCTGTTCTTTTCAATATTTCACATGAATCAATATTTTGAATTTCTATTGCTATAACTTAGCTCGATATTGCAAAACCATTTGGACCAATATTTACATTTGAAAGACTCTCGAACATCACTCACATCACTTCACATTGTCACCCTTATCGCTGTCAGAAAAGGAGTAAACATCTCACTACAGGCAACACTTCTGTGACTCAAAGAGTTTGCCAGGCAATAACTAGGAGCTGTTTTGTTTTTATTTAATTATTTTTTATTTTATTTTATTTTATTTTTTTACAGCTGGAGACAGAAAAGCTGCAGTTACAAGCACTGGAGCAGGAACACAAGAAGCTGGCGGCCCGCCTGGAGGAGGAGCGCAACAAGAACAAGCATGTGGTGCTCATGTTGGTCAAGGAGTGCAAGCAGCTGTCAGGCCGCGTCCTCGAGGAGGCCCAGAAGCTCGATGAGGTCATGGGCGAGCTGGAAGAGGAGAAGAAGAAGAGCGGTGCGCTGGAGGACGAGCTCTCTGCTGAGAAGCGGAGAGGTACCGAGATGGAAGCACAGCTGGAGAAACAGCTGTCGGAGTTTGACACCGAGCGTGAGCAGCTGCGGGCCAAGCTGCATCGGGAAGAAGCGCACACCGCGGACCTCAAGGAAGAGATAGACAAGATGAAGAAGATGATTGAACAGCTGAAAAGGGGACAGGACAGCAAGCCCAGCCTCTCCCTTTCCAGGAAGACAAAAGACAAGCGTGCAGTCTCTGTCTCTGTGGGGACAGAAGGACCAGTGACCCACTCTGTGGCTTGCCAGACAGATCCATTGACAGACAGTGCCGACCCAGCAAAGAAGTTACCATTGACCATGCCAGTCAAGCCCCCTACAGCAAGCCCCCTTGTTTCTGCAAATGCAAAAGGGGGTGTGTGCCCTACTCTGGCCAGGCCAGGCGTTGACAAGCAGGCTTCCCATGGGGACCCCCCTGGCTCCTCTCTGCCCACAGCCCCTCCTCCTAGTGCAAACAGACCGGAGGAAAATGGACCCAGCCCTGGCCCTCCTGGCCCAAGCCCAGACCTAGCAGGGAGCACAGCCCTGCCTCCTCCAGCAATACAACCCCCTGGCCTGGCTCCCCAAGCCTACCAGCCTGCTGCACCCGTGCACGGTTTACATTCACCATGTGCCAATGCATCTCTGCACCCGGGCCTGAACCCCCGTGTCCAGGCCGCCAGGTTCCGATTCCAGGGCAATGCCAATGACCCTGACCAAAACGGAAACACCACACAGAGCCCACCTTCCAGAGATGTCTCTCCCACAAGTCGTGACAACCTGGTGGCCAAGCAGCTGGCTCGCAATACCGTGACCCAGGCTCTGTCGAGATTCACCAGCCCTCAAGCAGGAGCACCCTCAAGGCCAGGAGGACCCCCCACGGGAGATTTGAGCACCCACCCTCCAGTCGGTCGGACCAGTTTAAAGACTCCCAGTGCAGCTCGAGTTGACAGAGGAAACCCGCCTCCTATCCCTCCCAAAAAGCCAGGGCTCTCCCAAGCCCCTTCACCCCCACACCCCCAACTCAAGGTTATCATGGATAGCAACAGGGCCTCCAATGCGGGGGCCAAGGCTGATAGCAAAAGTGTGGCTTCATCTCCTTCCACCTTGCCCCAGGGGAGCAGGGTCATAAACGAGGAGAATCTCACTAAGTCATCCTCCCCTCAGCTGCCACCAAAACCGTCCATAGATTTAACTGTGGCACCTGCCGGCTGTGCCGTTTCAGCCCTGGCCACGTCTCAGGTGGGTGCTTGGCCTGCTGAAACCCCTGGACCGAACCAGCCTGCATGTTTAGAAAGTTCCCTTGTCCTTCCCACCACCATTGCCTTTCGCTCTCCCATAAACCCTGTTAGTGCTACATCCTGTAGAGCAAGTGCCTCAGACAGCCTCCTGGTAACAGCATCAGGTAAAGGGTTAAAAATATTACATCCTTCTCTTATGAATGTGGCCTATTGTTCTTTCACTGGCCTTCACTTTCTTCACGTTGCTTGGAAGCTTTTTTTTCTATGTAATAATTTCCTGTCTTTTCTTGATATCTCTATCCTGTTCTCTCTCGCTTTCCCCTTTCCCATTTTTCATTTCTCTCACTTTCCCTTCCCTTCTCACTCTGCCTTTTAGTATTTTTCTTTAAAGGTTCCAGGGTATGGCGATTCATCTTTCTATATGAATTGCAGTTTTGTTATGCTAAGAGCTTTCATCCTTTAAAATAACCTGAAAGCAGTGGTCTAGAGCATATGGAAAGCATTAATTTAGAGAGACGAGTACTTCCATGGGAGGAAAAATTATTCCTTCTTATTAAATATTTATCTCACAGATTTCCACATTAGTAGGGCAGCTTCAGATAGCTTTTTGTTCAGCTCTGTCCCTCTGAGATGAAATTGAAAATGTGGCTTTCAAGGAGCCCTCTTTGCAGTCCACTTTGGATTGTCAGCTTGATTCTGTTTGTTCTGCCATCAGCATAGTCTAAGTTTAAGTATCAGTCCAGTGGTGTGTTTTAACCTCAGAGATATAGCATGCATATTTATCAGTCTTTCTGAGTTTGGTTTATTTCAAACACTGTTTACTCTATTTAAAGCTATCATCTCTCAACACTTGAGCACAGATGGATAATATAGCATGTGGGCAGTAGTAGAAAGATTTCCATTGCAGATGTGGTTTATGAAGTCACTGAAGCTGGGGCCTTTGAGCAAAGGATTTAATAAAGGACTGTAGCATTCTTTTTTGTTACCGAGTGCTAGAAGAAATACTTTTTTACTTGACATGACAGTTCTTCATGGACAAAATGTAGCTCCAAAACAATGATAGAGGGTCAAACTTCTATGAAAGATTTGTAAGAGTCATAGCTCTTCTAATAAGAGGGAACATTTAACAATTAAACAATTAACTTTAACAATTAAATTAAGATTCACGTGGTATTATATTTAAAACTTAGCGGGGGAGAGTGGGAATGAGAAAAACAGGTGGTACTGTACTTACTAATTATCAGATAATGAAGCAATACTTGGGGACTTATTTAGGGATTATAAACTGTCTCCTTGAATGTAAGTTTTTTTTAAGTCTGTATTAATATTTTAGGATGAAAAGAGAGAGTTGGAAAGAGCACAGACATCATGCTTGTCAGATTTTCTTTGGGAAATGGTACTGCCATTTATAGCTCTGTGTTGATAGTGGTTTTTTTTCCTCTTGAACTGAGCAAATGTGTTCTCCTTAAACTGGAATGTATGCTTCTCACCTAGGGAAAGTGAGTGTTAGGATTGAATACCATAATATATGTTGTACTTAAAGCAGAAGACATGGTGAAAACATAGAGGAAATTTTATTGCTTCAGTAATAATAGCTGAAATTGTTTTAGAAATTTTGAACTGACACCATTTTTGTAATGTATTTGTTGAAATTCAGCACACAAATTTGGATATATGAAATTCAAAATTATATAGCTGAGGTAAACAGTGAGCTTCTAATTGTCTAAAATGATGTTGGCTATTTCCTATGAATTAAATATGCCCTCAGAGGAGAAAGTTTTGTTTTTCTTTTTGAGAAACAGAGGATGTATAATAAGTACAGGGCTTATGTTCCAAAAATATTTGGACAAGTGACAGTGCTGATTAAGACAGATACCAATGCACATAAATTTTATTCACTTAAGAAAATATGAAGTTGTCTTTGCTTTGATATCATGAAGCTTTGCCCATTGTTGCCTTCACTTACTGTGGTTCAGAATCTAGCATCAAAGTTGTTTCACTTACATAGTTCAAAGTCTAGTACCAGTGGAAATACTTTAAAACCGGTATCTTTGACTGAAGACTTTTGTCAGTGGGATATTTGAGTTAACCGTTAAAGATGAAGAATTCTTGGCCCATTATCTGTTTCTGAGTGTCACCTGAGTAGGCTGCAGTAGAAGAGTTTAGGATAAATGAACTATCAACCTTTTGGAAATGTTCTTTGCTGAGTCTGGAGAGAAAAAGCATAGAAATAGAGGGACAAAGGATTAGTAGCTACTGAAGAGTCAGGAAACCTAACTCTCATTTTCAGTTCTCTGATTTGGGTATTTGCCCACATACAGAGTTTATTTTTGGTGAGCTAGGAAGTTTGTTTTTTAATGAGTTTTATTTTGGGATGAGGGATGAAGGCATAAGCAGATGATTGGTTCTGCTACAAAAATTAACTGAGCATCTAGTCTGTTTAGAATGGACAGTGTTCATCATAGTTGCAGAATGATTGTGTGTCACTCAGTAGTCAGAGGGTTCTGTCAACTTAAACTTTCCAAAACAGATTGAAGATTTCAAGTGCTTTTTGCATTTTCGTGGTTCCAATTTTGCCACCATTTAGTTGTGTCTGAGGAAGCTTGTTCCTCTCTAGATCATTGAAGAGGATAAAATTTGTAAATAGGCACTAATGTCACTGTGGTTGGAATGTAAAGAGCAGGGCACTGAAACAGAGCACATCTAACTGGAAGATGTCTGTTTCCATTTCAGTGATTCAAAGAGCATACACATATACATGTCCCATAAAAGAGGGTACAAGAAGGGCATTCAAAATGAGAGTGCAAGTCAAAAAATGTCAGGGACGTTCATTTATTTTTTTCTGTATTCCCCTGAAAGAGAAAATTCCATCTAAAAATTAAAAAAAAAAAAGAACCAAGGAAAATTTGTTCCAAGTCACATAGATTTATTTAGTTTCTTTGTTGAGTTACTCTATTAGAAGTTGTTTACTTCTATGTTTTTAGAAAACCACTGTATCCATGATCTTTTAAATTCTAAAATCCTGCCTTTTGATGTCAGCTTGTATCTATGACAGTTATGATGAAGTTATGGAGATTTGGAAAAAACAAAAATATGATTTTAATGAATTTTATTGTAAATTGCCTTTAGTCTATTTAACAATGTTTTGGGGATTCTAATTTAAATGAATTATAGAACATCTCTTTCCTCCTGACCTTGTCAAAGGAGCACATTTCAATTGTTAAATGAAGGGAGATGAAATCAAAATAGCTCCGAGCAACTGAGTTTCCATACCCTAGGAATTCTTTTTTTTTTTTCTGTCATCTTGCTTTATTTGATGCATTTTCTTTTATTTGTTTGAGACATTTTTCTTAGTTAAATCTATCCTTAAAAATTGATTCTCCACATATGATTGGATTAAAGCTAAATCAGAAAATGAGGCTGATCTGAGCTATGACATTAACCTTCTCCACACTCTGAAGCTGATGCCAGAAGCTGTTCTCAACTCCTTTTCCCTCTGTCATGCTGCCTGTCCCCTTCCTCAGTGCATGATTTGCAAGTTACTCACTTTGACTCATGTTTGCACGTGAGGCTGCAAAGCTGAATGATCTTTTTCTAACATTATTAGAATAGCTGTATGACCTCAAGTCTGTTCTACTATTGACCCATTCCTTAACCAATTAATTTTTTCCTATCAACTTTACTCTTTATTGAAAATTTCAAATGAGTGGTACAGTCTCTTGGTTGAATTTTATTTCTCCTACAATCAAAGCAGTATTTATTGAAATCAGTTTGAGAGTTTTAAGGAAGATTGAAAATGGGAATAGGGATATTAAGTTTTTAGAATACTTGGTGTCTATAAGTAGATGCTAAGATATATTATATTTTTCTTTTTAAAAATATTTAAAATAGTTCACTGGGATTAGGGAGGTAGAACAGGGGTTAATGCATTTTTCTTGCAAAGGCCAATTATGGTTTAAATCCCAGAACCATAGATGCTCCCATGAGGACTTCCAGAAGTCCTAAGCATTGCTGGATATGGCCCCAGAAATAAAGATAAATTACAATAAAATATTTAAGAAATATGACATATACTTTTTTTGACATATACTTTTTAATATAAGGGGCAACTCTAAAATTTTAAGAAGCTTAAAGATTGAAAAAAATATTTTTCTGGTAAATTAATATTAAAATAGAATTTCCAGAAAATTATACTCTCCATGGAATATTTTCATATAAAATCACCTAAAATAGGCTTTCATTTAAGCTGTGTCAAAAGTGTATAATTGTAGTAAGAAAGGACAATAAATCCAAAAAAGATAATGAATTGTTCAATATGTAACTATGTATACTCTTAAAAAAATAATAAGAACCAAGATCTTTTGGATGTAATAGAGGGAGATGGTAGAAGGGGGAGTACAAGGAAAGAGAAGGCAGTGAGGGCAGGAGGAGAGAGATCAGATTGTGAAACATGAGGGAGGAAAGAAAGGGAACAGGGTGGGGAAGGAAATCTAGACAGAAACTGAGAGCCTGAGACCCAAAACAACATTGCCTTTATTCCACAGAGGACCGCTGTGCGATGCCTTCCTTTTGCCTTTGTGTTTGCTTTGCAGTCAAGGTTTCATACCTTGACATTTTTAATTTCTGCTTATCATACACTTCTAATAAGTACTGATTTAATTTTTGTGGGCTTCTTTTGTTTGTTTTTAAGAAAATACAAAAGGTAAAATGTACCAGAGAGGAGCCTTCTTGTAAGTATGAAGTAAAAATATTATTTTTGTAAGAAGAACTAATGACTATCAATGGGGATAGTGCATACCATATAGATAAATATTTAATTTTATGAACATTTTGAGTATTGTATGTAATTCCAGTTTAATAGGGTAAAAGAATAAATTATTTATAGATTCTAATAATTGGTTATGAAGATATGATATTAAACTTCTAGTAAATAGTAGAAGTATATTTGTATATTTATATAGAGTCCTGTGAAATAATATTTAAAATACCAGGACATTTCTTTCTATGAATCCTTCATATTTCTTGAAATAATTGAAGACTAACACAAAATTATATGTAACTATAAAAATTCTTTTTATACATGTGACTATAAAAGTCATATATTTAAAAATCTAGCTGATACTAGAGCATGGAATATAAGTGATGTCTTATGTTGGATCTTCCCACAGAGAATATTTCAAATATATCTTAGGAGGTGTGACCATAAGATTAACGTGTGCACATGGGACAGCATTTACATTCGAAAATTTCTTTGAATTATTTGGGTCTCTGGAAAAAAATTAGAATGATGTATTTTGGAATTTACTTGTATTCGAACCTAAAATACACAAAGAACTATATATAACATTAAATAAACATTTTTACTTTACTGTTTTTACAGCCCTTTGATCAAGGAAGAATTCAGAAAATTTTCCATGCTATTTGCAGCCGACTTCACATACTTAACAGATTCTCTTCTAAAACTGCTAAATACTGATGAAAAATATCTAACTATGATAACTTATGACTTTTGTTAAAGCTATATGGTAGAGTGTCCTATTTTGTTGACTGATTAAGTTTCTGGTACCATTATAAAGATGGCCAGGTGATACAGAATTCAGAATTGTATATTGAATATTTATGCTGCCTGATTATGGATCCAATTTATGACTAATTTGTTTCTGTTGCTTCTTGATCCTGAAGAGTACTTACTGGGATCCCTATAAATTTTATTTCCAAATAAATAATTCAAGGAACATAGATTCCTTAAGGCATTTGGCCTATCTAAATGGTTTATATGGTGCTTAAATAAAGATATTAGGGGCCCGGGAGATAGCATGGAGGTAAGGTGTTTGCCTTTCATGCAAAAGGTCATCGGTTCAAATCCTGGTGCCCCAATGCCCCCCTCCCCCCCCCCTGTGCCTGCCAGGAGCAATTTCTGAGCATGGAGCTAGGAGTAACCCCTGAGCACTGCCGGGTGTGACCCCCCCAAAAAAATAAATAAAGATATTAATAAAAATAATTAAAAATGGTTTATATAGGTTTATAAGCATCTTAGAAACATTTTTGAGAAAGGGAAAAATAATACTATATTTCTCAAAACTTTTCAATATTGCCCCTCAAGGTATCAATTTATTTTTTCAGACTGATATTGAAATAGAAGAGACCTGTATATTAACTTGACATTCAAATTGTTATGAAATCCTCTGAAAGAAAAATCTGAACTTTTGCAATGAGATAGTTCTCTTAGTTTTCTAAAACCAGTCACCATTTTAACACGTATCTGACTGATGACTAAAATTTATTTGTCACTATGTACGTTAATTCAATTAGCAGCAGATCAAAGATATGAAATAACAGTACAAATTTGTGCTAAGTAAACATTAACAGATTGATAATGTTAGCAACCATGTGGTTTCCATAATCCTCTGGAGATCATGTCATATGTCTAAGTGTGTATAATTCAGAAAGGGGGTAGTATCTGTCTCATCTCCATGCTCATATTATCTAACCTGGGTCACTTTAACCTACAGGCTGGTCACCCTCCCTAACCCCTTTGCTAATGAGTGGTGGTCCTGCCCCCCTGGCTGGCAGGCCCACCCTTCTTCAGCAAGCTGCTGCCCAGGGAAATGTCACTTTATTATCAATGCTGCTTAATGAAGAAGGACTGGACATTAATTACTCCTGTGAAGATGGCCATTCTGCCTTGTATTCTGCTGCTAAGAATGGACATACAGGTAAAGATGCCAATATGTCATTTGCTTGCAAAAAGGGTGGAAATTCCAAAGCATATGTAGTAACCATTGTTAACAAGACAGACATAGTTTTGTTTTCATTTTTCTCACAAGTTATGGTGGATATTTTTAACATAATGTTAAAAATAGATAATGTGTAAGCATTTAAAAATCACAATTTTCTCCTTCCATAACAGTATATTTTATTGTAGCACACAAAACTTCATCTTTGCTTTATGTGCAATGAAATGTATTGCATCTATAGAACTTTTAGTTCTCATAACTGTAAAGCACATTTTTGAGTAAAACCCTCCATCTGTGATCATTTTGGCTAGGACAAAATAGTCCTCATTTGTCTTAAAAATACCTGATGTGAAAGAAAGTCAAAGCATGAGTTATAACAAGAGAAAGTTTTAGTAGTTAGTAAAGGTTACAGGCCTAAAATTGCTCTGCACTTGGAACGTTATAGCTACTTGCCTGTATTTTAAAAAGAACCAAAAAGTATAATTATAAATGACATATCACTGAATTAAGAATTATTCCTGTTACTTAAAATGCAAAGTGTCTAGTCAAATATACTAAAACATATGGCAGTACAGGAAAAGATGATTTGACTATGAATGCAAACTCAAATAACATTGCATATATTTAAGTTTCCTGAACACTGATTTTAATTCAGATTATTTGAAAGGTTTAATTTGGCTTCTTTAGGAGCTTTACATGTTTGAGTGGACTAAATGGAAGAGTCTAGGGAGTAAAGAAGTTGGATCATTCATTAAGCTATTTTCCTTACTCCCTAGAATAATAATTCCATAGAAAGCTTTGGGGTTACTTGGATCTGCACTCAGGAATTATTCCTGACTGTACTCAGGGTACCATATTGGATCCTGGGAATAGAACCTGGGTTAACTGCATGCAGTATCCTACTGCCTGCTGTACTGTCACTTCAGTCCTTTAATACAAACAATAGTAAATAACATCTAAGCAACATGAGGAATAGGAGGTCTAGGTTGGTTGTTATACCAAGCCCAGGTAATTTTTCATGACTTCTCCTCTGTCCTAATTCAAGGAATTAAGTTTAGGATGACCACTACACAAAAGCATTTCAATGCTAACATAAAGCATTCTCAATATAAGGAACTACATTTCTATTTGTTGAATTGATTTGATTCTCTCTGATAGTAACATCTCGACCAGGCTGAGAAAAATATTTGCTGAATTTTTTTCTTTAACATGATCATTTTTTACTCAATAGTAGCTCTTAAAGTACAAAAATGAAGGGGAAATATCTCAGTTGGTGAGTCTGGTGTCTTGCTAATCTTCAAGAAAAGAAAAATCCCTGTAAAATTATCTCATTATCAGCTAGTATAGAATTGTATGATGAACAATTCTATGAGTATGGGTACGTCCTTTGGATTGAGTATCTGTGTGCAGAGTATATAGAATTTGTCTTTTCCCTAGCTCTACGTGGAGAGTAAATATTTTCTATTCAAATTGTAGACTGTGTGAGATTGCTGCTGAATGCAGAAGCCCAAGTCAGTGCTGCTGATAGAAATGGCTTCACACCCTTGTGTGCAGCGGCTGAGCAGGGACATTTCAAGTAAGTGTGATCCCCAGACCCTTGTTTTAAAAATCATCATTTGTACGCACATTTTATTTCTGACTGAATGTGTCAAAGAGTACTTAAAATCCTTTGGCTAATAAAATCAGCAAATCCTCTTTGAATTTAATGTAAAAGAGAATATTGAATTTATTCTCAAGAATAATGCATAGCTTGCTGTGGGAGATGTAGAGAGATAATGCTCTGTCCAAATCTCATGTGAGTGAATTTATTGCAGAACAAGATTGCTTATAACAAGCACATCAACCTATTTGTGGTAGAATAATGAACTGTTAAAGGTGTCGCTGTTCACTCTTTTCTACTAACCCCATTCAAAAAGGAAAAACGTTTCTACTTAGTGGCATTAACTCTGATTCTGTTATTTGTAAGAATCCTAACTTCTTAGTAACAATTTGTACTAATCCCATTACTAACTTTGTTTTCTCATTTAAAATATCAAAGCAGGACTTTTATATTCTGTTTGTAATTAGAGAACAAAACCAAATGTCATTCAATTAAAATATTATCATCTCATGAATGATTTAGTGGCATGCTCAATTGCTTGTAGATAGGATATTTTTTTAATTGAGTCATTTTAATAAATTGTCACTAGGTTGCTCTCTGGGTTAACCTGGGTTAACAATTGCTCGAAGGTTTTCAGCTTTTTGTTTTGTTTTGTTTTGTTTTGGAGCTACATCTGATGGTGTTTGGGGCATTATTTCTGGTTGTGTTCTCAGGTTCACTCCTGGAAGACTTGGGATGTCAGGGAACAAGCCTGGGTTAAGCCAATACAAGGCAAGATCCCTGGCCATGTACTATTTTCCAGGCTCCAAGAGTAAAGATAATTTGACATACATTTTTGCTTATAACGTAGCCCTTCTTTCTAGATATATTACTATCTAGGTTTACAAGTTTCAACTGATTATTATACTGGTTATTAAAAACCAAGGAATCTTGGTTTTGTCCCATTTCTTTCCTTCTTGATTCCCAGGATACAGAGTTTCTGTTTAACTGTGTTTTTTTTTTTTTCTCAGTAAAACACCCCCCTTCAGAAAGCAGGAAAACCTCTGATGTATTTTTCTCCCCAATGCATCTGTCTCCTTGCTGCCTTTCATAGTGAAATCACATGGTGCCCTGCTGTCTGCACTATTTATAATTATTTTTTCAAGTGAAAAATCTCAGAGTGACTCAGCAGACTCTTTTCGAGGCACAAGCTATTTTGAATCACAAATAATATATATGTCAAGCACAGCTAAATCACTCATCCTTGTAAGTTAAACATCTCCCAAGGACAACTTTTACAAGTTGGATACAGAAAAGTATCAACATTTAAACAACGCTGTTCTTTTCAATTTTCATAGGAGTAACTGCATTGATAACTAAACTCTGTTTTATCTTGCTAAAAACAACAATAAAAGCTAAAATACATATGTATGTGCAGTTTTTACTTTTGTAAAATGGTATTTGTAAAGATACAGGATTGTTCTAGGATTATATTCTATATTGTCTTAGATGGTACTGCAGTAGTAAAATCCAATTTTTATATACTTAATCACAATATTGTATTTAGGTGTGTAGAATTATTAATTGCATATGATGCTAACATTAATCATGCTGCTGATGGAGGACAGACACCTCTATACCTGGCCTGTAAAAATGGAAACAAAGAATGTATTAAACTCCTGCTGGAAGCTGGATCTGACCGAAGTATAAAAACCACAGTGAGTACCAACCAGTATTTGGGCAGTTTGTTCTAAAATATATAATATTTATAATACAGCTACCAACTTGATGACTGGAAAAGAAAAATTCATTGAAATGGTACTACTGTACTTTTAGGATATTAAGTATAATTAAAAGTCTTGCTTCAGAGCTAAATCTTTCCTTTATCCTTTGATACACAGATAGTAAACCATGAAAACAAATACCTGCTTTAAGAATTATAGGATACTATAGAGGGACAGGATTTTATTTATTCAAGAAGCATTACATGAAAATCACTGATTTGGGGAAAGGAAAAATATCAGCAAATAGGCCCTGTACTATTGAATTTATCCTATTTATGGGGATGAGGCTAAAGCAAGTGAATAGATAGTAGTTGGATATTTTGAAGGAGATGTAAATACCATAGCAAAGACTTCCTTTAGAGAAGTTCATAAACGCCCTTAAAGGAAATGTGACAAGGGAACCATGACCTGAGGATGTGAGGATATGAGCTAAAAATATATTAGGGTGTAGTAAATCAGGTCTGAAGGAAATGGGGATGAGAGCCTTGAGGAGGTGAAGGTAGCAATGGGCCCAGCGCTGAATGGTGGTGACCCTCCTGCCCCACAGGAAAGCCAGAAAGACTAGAATTGGAAGCTACTCACAAAGGATCTTGAGGTCTGTGGGTGAGAACTCTGAGGAAGGAGGAAGCCATTGTGGGTTTGAACAGAAAAAAGACAGGAACAGACTCATTTTTATATGAATTGCTCTGGCTGTAGGTAAGGCAGAGTAGATGCAAGGAATCTTATCAGGAGTCTGTTATTTTAATCCTGTGAGGAAGAAATGATCACTTGGAACAAGGGAAAGAAATGTTGAGACATGGTTACAATCCTAAATAGACTTTAAAGGTGCTTTTTTCTTTTTTCTTTTTTTCTTTTTTTTTTGGTTTTTGGACCACACCCAGTGATACTTAGGGGTTACTCCAGGCTACATGCTCAGAAATCATTCCTGGTTTGGGGGACCATACGGGACGACAGGAGCTTGAACTGTAGTCATCCTATGCTAGTTGCGGGCAAGGCAAAAACCTTACTGCTTGTACCACCACTGTGACCCCAGTGCTTAATTATTTTTCACCATTTTTTGCCTTTTAATAATATCTTTACTTAAGCACCATGATTATAAGCATGTTTGTACTTGGGTTTCAGTCATAAAACATACACCTTTCATCAGTGCAACTTCCTTCCACCAGTGCCCATCATATCCCTCCTCCTCCTGCCTCTATTTGAGACATTCTATTTCTCTCACTCACTACCACTGCCAAGATAGTTATTAGCGTAGTTATTTCTCTAACTGCACTCACCACTCTTGGTAAGTTTCATATCAGGGGCTGGTCCTTCCAGCCCTCATCTAGGTATTATTACCATACTGTCTTTTATTTTTCTTAAATCCCACATTTGAGTAATACTGTTCTGTATCTCTCTCTCTCTGACTTATCTCACTCAAAATAATAGTTTCCATGTCCATTCATACATTGGCAAATTTCATGACTTCATTTTTTCTGACAGCTATATAGTATTCCATTTTGTATGTATACCGCAGTTTCTTTAGCTACTCATCTGCTGTTGAGCACCTGGGTTCTTTCCAGATTCTGGCTACTGTAAATAGTGCTGCAATGAACATGGGGGGGGTGCAGAAGGCAGTTTTGTATTGTGTTATTGTGTTCCTAGGGTATATACTTAGAAGTGGTATTGCTAGATCATATAGAAACTCAATTTCAAGTTTTCTAAGGAATCTCCATATTCTCCAGAAAGATTGGATTAGAGAGCATTGCCACCAGCTTTAATGAGCCTTCCTTTACCCCTATAACCCAGCCAGCACTGATTGTTCTTGTTGTTTGGGATGCATGCCAATCTCTGTGTCATGAGATGGTACTTCATTATTGTTTTGATTTGCATCTCCCTAATGGTTAGTGATGCTAAACATTTTTTATTTGCCTTTTGGCCATTTTGCCAATTCCTTGAGGAATTGTCTGTTCATTTCTTCTCTCCATTTTTGATGGGGTTAGATGTTTTTTTCCTTACTAAGTTCTGTCAATACCTTATTATCTTAGATATTTAGCCCCTAATCTAATGGGTATTGGGTTGCTTTATATATTTTTTAAAATACTTCATGAAATATAAGTAGTGGTAGTAGTTGTAATTATTTTATAGTAACCGAGGGATCAACCTGAAATCAATTTTTGAGGGGCCTGACCTCCAAAATGTTGTATAAATTAGGCAAGTTGTACTTCTTTTCTATGCTTTGTTGACCCCTCCACAAAATGAGGTTGATAATGGTAGCCAGAGAAATTGACAGGAGTAAGGTGTTTGCCTTGCACAAGGCCAATCTACATTCAATTCACAGTACCACATATGTCTACCTGCACACCTCCGGGAGTTGTAATTCCAGATCACAACATGTGTAGCCCCAAACAAGAAATTATTGTGGCTGCTGTGAAAGATAATGAAATGATATGAATTTTTAGCAATCCTGTGGTCTTGGTCATCACCATCATCATCAATGGTGAACTAAGTTGTTATATGTGTTACCTTAAGGGAGATTTGTGCTAAGACTGTAACTAGTCAACAGTTACAGGAGAGTCATTCATGTTCATTATTCCATCTAGGACTGTTTTTTTCTTGTATTTACTATAAAGCACCCCCAGAGTTTAAGCCCACTGACTGTTTTCCTTAGAATCTAAAGCACTGTTTGTAAAAACCTAATATGTAACCTGCTTGCCTAAGTATCTTGATTCTACTCTACATAGTTCTGATATGCCTGTGAAAATGTACAAGTAAAGCCAGAGATCAAGAACTAAAGGCTGCAAATGTAGTTCATGGAAGAGCCCTTGGTGAATAAATACTTCTTCCTAAGGACACACAAGAAAACCTTTACAAGTTGTGTTCCATTTGCATACTATGATAGACCTGATGGCTCTAGATCAACTCTGAGTTCACTGATATGGACTGGAAGAATTAACGAGCTGCCAGCATGATCTATTCTTCATTGAACTCTAATATGATTTGATTTCTGTTTTGCAGTTGCTAGAAAGTTAGAGATTTGATAATAACTGCCCTTGACATATTCTTTATGCAAAGTATAGGCATATTAGCTACTAAAGATTATCTGTATCTGGAATTTCTTGTGTAACTAAAGAATTTACTAAATACGATTATTTCAGAGGAAACAATGCCCTAAGATTCCCTTAAATAATGCCCTTAAAATGCCCTATGATAAAAAAAGAACAAAATGTTTTATAGGTCTTGGATTTTTCTAAGAAAACTAACAGTTACTATCATTATAGAGGATTTATCTGCTATGAGAAACTGAAAATTAGTATAAACATTTTCCATTGAATTTTGTTGCTATAGAGTTTTACTTTTTTTTTAGTATAAGAATCACATCCAGGGCTATTTGCTTGGGGTGGAGGTGAATGGGAGGTTTCTGTGACCCACTCACCGTAATTCTCTGTTTGATTGTGAGAGCTTTAATGTTTCTGTATTCAGATCTAAGCAGTGCTGGAAACCACCAAGGCTATAATCAGAAATGCTTGGTGTACTGTTCAGCACAAGGTTTGAACTTCGGGGTTTACACATATATGATATATGCTTTACTTTTTGAGCTTTTTCCTCTGGTCCCTGATAGAGATTTATTTGAATATTCTATTTAGTTTTTGAAAATTAAAAAATGATCATTCAACTCTTGCATTTCTTCATGGTATTTTATCTTAAAAATGTTTGTTGTTAGAATCATTATAAAGTTCTACTTTACATTTGAGAAATACATATCACTAAACTGAGTGAAAAACAAATAGTGCACAACATAAAAATGTGTCACAGGCATCAAACTTGGTAATTCAGAAATCCATACTCAAGATAGTTGTTGATGCATTCAATACAATTGTTTCATGACAGTGACTCCAAGATTCAAAAAAAGCCTTACATATGCTATAGTATGCTCTACCACTTGAGCTATCTTTTTTTTTTTCTAGTAATTTTGTTTTGTTTTGTTTTTGAGGGCCACACCCAGTGGTGCTCATGGGTTACTCCTGATTCTGTACTGAAAATCAATCCTGGGGGCCAGAGTGATAGCACAGTGGTAGGGCGTTTGCCTTGCACATGGCTGACCCACGACAGACTTGGGTTCGATTCCTGACACCCCATATGGTCCCCTGAGCCTGCCAGGAGCAATTTCTGAGCAAGGAGCCAGGAGTGGTCTGGAAAAAAAAAGGAAATAAAATCACTCCTGCAGGCTTGGGGTACCATATGGAATACCAGGGACTGAACCCAGGTAAGCCGTATGAAAAGCAGTGCCCTATCCACTGTGCTATTGCTCTGGCCTGCTAGTAACTTTTAATAATAAAACAGTATGGAGATAGAAATTATTAAATAATTACTGAATTGCTTCTGTGATATACAGTGTTAAAAACACTTATTCTCTGGCAATTAAGTAAGATTTATACCTAAGTAAAGATAGTCAGAACCCAACCAAGACCAAATCATGACATGCTAGAATGACTGGCTGATGTCTTTGAGCACTATTGTATTTCAGTTATTGTCCAATCATGATCTTGTCTTAGCCATAGTTCAGCCAGGTTCAGGTCCTGTCCTGACATTGATATGAAAAGTAGAAGTCAAGAAAAAGCCTCTTCATCAAGGAGAGATTTAGCAAATGATAAAATGACTCAGTCTAAATGAAGGTTGTTTTTCTTCCTGTTTCTCGATGAAATAGATTTTGGTATACAAGAAAAAATTAACTTTTTAAAGGTGAAAAATAAATTCAAAATTCAAAAGGAACTTTAAAAAGTAAGATAAATTAAACATCATATTAAAAAACTTTATATATAAATAATATAAATATATAAAAGAACTATCTATTTTTAATTAAAAATGTTAATAATGTTGCCAGAATAGAAAGTAAACCCAATGTTATATAAAAATGATTCACTTGGAAGACTTGTAAAAGCACAGATAGTAGTTACCTCCACCCCATCCTACCTAGTAGCTGATCCAGTGTTTCTGGGGTAAGTCCTTGATTGAGACCCCCTCCTATAAGAAAGAATTCTGAGTCTAGGCTGGAGAGAGAGTATGGAGGTAGGGCATTTACCTTGCATGCAGGACAAAGGTTCGAATCCCTTATGGTCCACAAGCCTACCAGGAGCAATTTCTGAACGTAGAGCCAGGAGTAACCCCTGAGCACAGTTGGGTGTGACCCCCCCCCAAAAAAAAAAAAAAAAAGAAAGAATCCTGAATCTGCCCCAGCAATGACCTAACTGGATAACTAAGGCTTTCAATAACATATTCTACTTTCTGACCTTGCATTTGTCAGCAATCTACTGCAATCATAGATTACTCAGGAGAGATCCATCAAATCTTTTGAAGGTATTTGATTTTATTTTCCTGTGTGTCAGATGTATTCTCCATTATCTGGTTTCCTTCCATCTGGACTCAATTGGCAAAATATTTTAAGATTACTCAAGTTAGACTTCTACCTTATAAGTAACATGGATTCATAATAGCATTCATTTAAGTCCAATAATATTATAGTCAGATACACATTTGTAAAAAGTATACTTTTGTTATTTGGCTGGAACAATTGATAGTACCGTGGGTAAGGCACTTACCTTGCCTGATTTAATCCTCAGTATCCAATTATGGTTCCCTGAAGTCTCTAGGAGTGATCTCTGAGTGCAGAAGCAGAAGTAAGCCCTAAACTTGCCAGGAGTAACCCCCAGACAAATAAATTCTCAGCTCAGATTCCTTTTTTTCTGAGGTATTAGATTGCTATTTTGGTATCAAAAGCTTAGTTATCAGTTCTGGATTGTGCTAGTTCATTCCTAATGGTTAACCATTCAGAGGAAAAGTCCTATAAAAGAGCATTCATGAGTCATGGCATTGGAAAATGCAGTAACCGACAGGGGTCAGATAAGTACTTAACTCAGGTCTTGAACAATATTCAGAATTGGAAAGTCTGCCTTCCCAGCTCAGTGATCCATGTCTCAAAGTAGTTAGAGGTAATTTTAAATAACATTATTATCAACATCAGTGCTGTAATTGACCCTGTCTCCTGATCATTTTATTTTCAGGATGGCTGGACACCAGTTCATGCAGCCGTAGACACTGGTAATGTGGACAGTCTCAAACTTCTTATGTATCATAGAGCACCAGCTCAAGGAAACTCTCTGAATGAGGAGGAACCTGAGTTGGGTGTCTTTGATTTGGATCGTGAAGAGAATTCTAAAGGGTCATCCAAGCCCATTGTTCCTGCGGACCTCATTAACCATGCTGACAGAGAGGGCTGGACTGCTGCCCACATTGCTGCTTCCAAAGGGTTCAAGGTGTGTGGTAGCAGGTGGTCTCATTACTCAGTTGTAATTTGATAAGTGGCGAAGTTATCTGCTATCAGCAGTACATTTTAGCTGAATAATTGGAGACTGAATGATACCATTACTAGAGACAATTAGAATCAAAGTAAATGAATTTTTTTCTTGCCAGCAATTCTGTATGCTTGGGGTGTGTGTGTGTGTGTGTGTGTGTGTGTGTGTGTATGTGTGTGTGTGTGTGTGTCTGTGTGTGTCTGTGTGTGTTGTGTGTGTGTTATGTGGCTTTTCATAAGATCTCTCTACTCTTTACTTCAGGGTGTGTGTGTGTGTGTGTGTGTGTCTGTGTGTTGTGTGTGTTATGTGGCTTTACATAAGATCTCTCTACTCTTTACTTCAGCTTTTACATCTAACTTGGCTGTCTCCCTGTTGTATGAGAGCTCTTGATTTTAGATATATGTACAATCATAGATCTATTAAGACAATAATGCGAGTGCTTCAGCAGCACATATACTAAAATTGGAACAATACAGAGAAAATTAGCATGGCCCCTGCGCAAGGATGACACGCAAATTCATGAAGTTTTCCATATTTTTAAGCGTTAAACCGCTTAAGCATTAAGTGGTTAAAAAAAAAAGACAATAATGTGAGTATAGGCTTTTCACTTAGCAGCTTTTGCTATTTCAGTCACTTGAGCCGTAACATGTATTATCTATCAGTAAGTTTCTGAAAAAGAGGCACTGTGTGTGCTAGTATTTATCAGGTTCAGCATGTAATCAGGTCAGTCCGCATTGAGCTACAGGACCAGTATTAGGTGAGATAAGCCCAAAATATTAAATGGATAATACAACTATTTTTAGAATGTGTATTATATATACTCACATATGGTTAGGATTTTATAAAGTGAAAATTTGATTTTTGTGAAATAAAAATTGTATTTAAGAGCAGAGTTATACAAGTTGGAGTTGAATAAAATGTTTAGAGGAGATAGATATGATGCTAGAAACTGAGGAGATGGATCAAAAGGTTGAGTGCATGCTTTGCATACAAGAACATAGTGTAGTTCCCCTTTAATGCAAGTCTCCCCAAGAACCATCAGGGATGACTACTGAGAACCAAATTGAGAGCAGTTCTGAGCAGCACCAGGTTTGGCCAGAACAAAATAAAACAAGGTAAATATATAAATGAGTTTGAGTTAAATTTGCCAGTCATCACTAGGAGAGAGAATGGTTCAGCTGGTGGCAGAATGATGAAATGAGATTAGTCAAAGTTTATAGAGATTTGCCTTGCACACTACTAAACCTGATTCAATTCCCTTCACCACATATGGTCCCTTAAGTACCACTCCGAGTGATCTCTGAGTATGGAGCCAAGAGTAAGTTCTGAGTAACTCTAGGTTTGGGTACATAACTCCCTTCTTATTTCCCAAATAAAACCATTGAGACTCTAAATATGGATAATGGCTACCAATGCAATAATGAAGAGTAGCAAAAGAAAAGGCTAGAGACAGAGTTTTAACACATGGAACATATTGAGAAATTTGTCTTTCTTCACTAGTTATATTAAAGCCTCTGAAAAGTTTTGTACAAAGAGGAAAAATTGTAACATCTGTTTTATTAATCAATTTATTTACTTATTACTTTAAGGAAATTGGGATTAAGTAAAAAAGGTGGATAGCATGGAGAGAGATAAAGTAGGAGAAATAATGAGAAATATTACAAATTAAAACTATCTAAAGACCAAGACAGATTAGTTATGAAAAAAAATCAAAGAGCTGACTAGAACATTAATGATGTTCCCAGAAAGAGAGTGCTGTGCTATGTTCATCCAGATGGAGCTCTCTGGAAGAGGAACAAAAGTGCATTTGGAGCTTCTAGTTGGAGAACTTCCTGTTATTGTGATCTCGAGCAGAAGCTGTTCATTTGGCCTTTGGTTTGAAGAAAAAAAATTTTTCTTTCAGAAAAAGGCATGATTCAGTTCAGGTTGGATAAATCATTTGTTGTTAGTAGTTTTTAATCTTCATTTTACCATTTAATGATAACCCAAAATTTATTTTAAAAATTATGTGAACTTGATTTGAATGGAATGAGGCATGTTTGACTTAAATTTTTAAAGAGATAGATAAGGGAAATATGATTTAAGATAGTGAATGTCATTTCATGGGAAAGGTGCAACAAGGGGGAATGTTCTTGACCAATTCTACCCACTAAAAGAAAATATGAATATAATGCAAGGTATTATAATAAATAGGCTGTGTATATGCTCATATTGAAGGGAAAATGCATAACAAACCTGATCATCAATCACAATCTAGAAATTATTTATTTCCCGAATCTCTCATGATAGGCAGAGAGACAAGTGTTCCATGGAATAAGTTACCCTACAGTGTGGGGTACTTTTCTTGCCTTTTAGCTCTTTAATTATTATGAACTTAGTCCTGGTGCTTTGGTAACCAAAAATGGTATCTTTATAGATTCTCTGGCCCTGACCTGAGAATGGGATTTCTTTGTCATTGTTGAATTAAGGGAAATACAGGGAAATTCTCACATATAACTTTATTCTTTCTGTACTCATTTGTTTAAAAAGGCATAAGATAAATTTTGAAGAAAGGAAATAGTTTTTAAATGAGCATGATTGACAATAGAAACTGCAATGTAAAATGATAGATTAAAATGATAGATCTGTTCCACTCTGGAGTGACTACTTAACTTTCAGTCTAACATCTTCATTTTATGATTAGGACATTTAAGCACTGGAGGGATTAATAGACATTGGGAATGATGCCCAGATTGCCAGATTTCATTACTCTTTCACCATGTCATTCTCCCTTCCTTTCTAGGTAAAGATAAAGAAAACATTTTATTTACTTTATTAAATACAAAGCTAATATCATGACTCAGATACTCTGGAAGGTACTTCCTTTATCTCTATACCACTTAGATCACATTTAGATAAAAATAACTGAAGGAAAAGAAAACAATTATATTTTTTGCTTTTAGAAAGCAAGTCTGAATCAGTCTTTGTAGATAAAAATGATTCTTCACTGTCCATTCTACTATACTTCAAATATAATTTTTCTTTCTACAATGGCATTTGTATGCCTAATCTACATAAAAAGTAATATTAGCATTAGCTAAGATGACTGTTTTTGCATGCTTTTGAAAGTATGGAATTTCAAGCATGAAAGCTCAGAGCTCTCATAGTCCAAACATCTTAAGTTTAAGATGAAAAGATGGGAAGTTTTAGTGACTCCCTCACTTGACTCTTTATCACTGTATGGTTCCCAGAACCATACTCTGCTGCCCTGCTGTAGCCCCCACAGCATTGCCATGCCCCTTGGAGCCTGAACATTAAGCCTTCCCTTTTATGTCCTGGTTATTTTCCTAGTGATTAAGCAACTTGGGTAAATTATCAGGTAATATAGAAGGGCCTCCTCAAAAGCTAGCCTGACACCTATTCCAAAAAAATCAAATTTTGAAATAAACCTTTGATTTTTATAATTTTGTGTGAATAAATAGATGAGTTTTCTAGTTGAATCTGTCACGAGATCTTTGACATGTCAGCATCTTTGGAGCAGTAGTATCATTCACTATATTCTCTGCTTTTGAGCATATCTGTTGTTAAAGATTTCAAGCAAAAAGATACTTTATTTGGAGCTCTGTCTTGATCTCAGGAGTCAATTGTAATTCTAGTTTATTTATTTCCAAAGCCAGTGGCTTCCTGTCCCTTGCGCTTTTCATCTCTCTGGGTTGTTTAACGTGATAACTTTAGTACAAGCTTCTTTCCTGCTTCCAGAGCCCTTGCCTCTGCTCATTTCCTCTTTCAGTTTGATGACAAAATGTTCTCTTGTTGTTGTTGGGTTTTTTTTCTGTTTGTTTTTTTTTCCTACATGACTCCCAAGATCCATTTGTATTTGCCTATTTTTAAAGATCTTACCTAGTTTTTGAGCTTTCCCTGAGGTTTCAGGAATAAATAGTCCCAAATTCAAATCTTTATAGATAGTGAAGATTGTACTTATATATACTTATATAAATTGTACTTATATAGCTATATTAATAATACATTAATATATTAGTTAATACATTACTAATATAGCTATATATAATACAATATTATTTAATAAAACATTATATATGCATGATATATAATATATTACAATATGATATTATTGATTACATGATATAATCAATATGGTTACGTATTATAATACAGATTTATTAACTAATATAGCTATAGATATATAGCTATAATTTAGTTATAAATTTTAACTATATCTAAATTTTATCTATATTCTATATATTTATTTTATTTATATTTTATTTATATTCTAGATTTTTCATTCCAGCACCCTGTTAGCGGTAAGCTGAAGGGGGGCTTAATGTCCTCTAGTTACCTGGAAACCCACATGTTACTATCTTGAATCATTTTGGCATTATGTTCAGATATCTAACATATTGCAGTGGGTGAGTGACAGATGTTGTGTCTCACGCTACACCTCCTCCCCTTCAATCTTAGTCTGTCTTCTAAGATAGTGGTTTTAAATCTTAAATATGCCTAGACATGAGCACTAGTCCCCATACTGATGATATGCAAGGTTTAGCAGTAAACTACTATTTTAGAACAATTGTCTTCAGTGTTTGTTATTTTGGTGTTGCCAAAGGTCAATTCTAGGGTTTTACTCATGCCATGCATGTGCTCCACCACAAAGCCACATCCTCAGTCTCTTTATACCTATGCATTGCACCAGCAGTTAGAAAAAAAAAAAAACTCTGAGGAAAGGTCTGGCTGAGAGGAATTTCTCAAATGCAAAGGCCTATGGTCCCAATATCTGTGTCCTTTTCCTTAAGTTATGGCTGCAAATAGAAAAAGAAGTCACTACATTTCTTCCTTGTTACCCACAGTTGAGTTGACTGCAAGTTGAAATAGAGAAGTTACCAATGAGGTTTAACCAGCCCTTCTGGTGAGATATTATTTCCAATGCATAGAAAACACAGCTTTACAATCTGTGTGGGCCTTCTTTATTCACCATGATTATTTTTCCCCTTAGTTATTATAATTTTGGGGAAATAACACCTGACTTGCCTGTGTCTGAACAATTGGAAGGTTGTATACTTTGTTTTGTTTTGAAGATTTATTACAGAATGTTCAAGGTAGCACATTTTATTTTTGACTAGATTAGGTGTTTATAAATAATAGAGATTCTAAAGCATGCAAACTTAGGCCAAATCAGCTATAGCCCTATACTGCCCTCCCTCCCTGAGGCTAATGCTGTTATATGTTTTTCATAAATACAGGATCTGTACCTGATACATTTTCTCCAATCCCTCTATATGTTCTCCTTGTGTGACTGATCAAGCCCCCAAGGGCATAATCCACAGAGGTTTCAAAATCTTATTTCTATCCCTAACTATTTTCCTAATTCATTGAGGGAGATCTGACAGTAGTTTGCAGGGGCCTCTTTTTTGGTAACCAGAGAAGCAAACTTACTAAACTTATATAATGTAGTTCTTATACTTGTCATCTCTTTGTAACTACTAACAGTGCTGCTTTGTATTCTTCAAAGTTGAAGCAAGTATGTGGGCAGGGTTCAGGACATAGCTCACACGTGCTAGAATGTTTGCCTTGCATGTGTAAGATCCCAGTTTAATCCCTAGTAGCATATGGCCCTGTGGTTTTCATCCTATTGGACCTGAGCAGCAGCACATTAGCTATTTTGAGCACTGTACTGTCTGGTCTAGTTAGTCATCTGTTGCCTGAAGTGACTCTTGAACTCCTCTGAGCATTTTAATAGTAAGATATAAGATATGTTGTCTTACCCCCCCCCACACACACACACACATACTTTGGGAGACATATCCAAAGTAATTCTGGGTGGATATTGAGAATAGGAAGATACATCATAGAACTGGAAGACATGCTTTGTAGGCAGAAGCGTAAGCAATCCTCTATTTTTATGGCAATGGTTGAGCCCAGTAGTGAAGGTCTGAGTGCGCAGTGCTCAAGTTGGCAGTGCTCAGGGAGCTCTGAGGAATGAGGGTTTGAACTCAGATCATATATGTGCTATGCATGCGCTCTATCACTTGAACTATCTCCTTAACTATGGTCTTCCTATTAATGGTCATATTCACTATGTCCTTTAGAGGCCCCACATAAACATGCTCTCAAGTTCCAGGTTTAACACTCCTCCCTTGCACCATCTTAGCCACTTCTGTTCTTCCTCTTATTCTTTTAGTACACCTATCTTTTAGGTCTGTTTGACCCATGTTCCTAATTTATTGCATTAAAATGATTGATGCATCTTTAGATTTTTCTCTTATACTGTTACTTGTGAATGTTACATCCTCTGTATTTCAGGATTTCTCCCTGGTGGGGCCTCCATTAACTACTGTCTAACCTTGGTCAGTACTCCACTATTGGCCACTCATTTCCACCCCCTCCCCCCAGCTCCTCTTCACTGCATCAAGAGGGCTCTTTTCATTTGAGGAACTTGGTCATATAACTTACCTGCTTAATGTCTTTCTTAGACCCAAATACCCTCCAAGATACACAAAAGGGACAGATTAGTCTCTTTCTGATGGAGTCAAAATTTACCTCCTCAACTAGAATTTCTATCTCCTTACCAAATGAAATTTGTGCTCTAGCCACCCACTATAAAAACAGTATAAGCATCTTGTGTTCTCTTTTCTCTCCCATTACTTCAAATGATCTGTTCTTTTGTCCTGAACCTTCTCTGCCTACAAACTGCTAAGTCTTGGTTCTCATTATTCAGATGTTCCTAGGATTTTTCCACCTCAAAGTGCTCCACTTGGAAAGCTTGCATTTTATCTTGTTTTTCTCTTCCTTTCCACTTCCTTCCCCCAAAATCACTTTTCCACTTTGGCATACTCTCCTTAATTTTTGTGGATTAGGTAACATATTTATAGTAATAATAACATTTGTAGTTTTAATGTCTAATTATTCTGCCTTACCAAGACTACAGTACCCAGAATCATGTACCAGTGCCCATGCTACTTCTATTCCATTTCTTCTTTCCTTACACACACTCCCTCCATTTGGAAATTTCAGTTTTCTAATTTAAGGCAATAGTTTATTATCCTTTGATAACCCCCTGTTGAGAGGGCATAAATCAAAAAGATAAAATCAACCAGTGTTGTTGCCGAAATGATGTAAAAAGAGCCTTTGTGCATGGTTGGTGAGAATGTTATCTGGTTTAACTTCTATGGAAAATAGTATGGAGATTCCTCAGAATCAGAATAATCTATATGACCCAGAAATTCTATCTCTTGATAACTTTAAGGAGTTATCAAGATATATACATATATATACAAGATATATACATACCGATGCTAAAATACTTGGTAATATTTTGTTTTGTTTGGGGGCATACCTGTGATGCTCAGGCATTATTTCTGGCTTTGCACTCAGGAGTTACTTTTTGCATGCATGGAAGACCATGTGGGATCCTTGGGAAGACCATGTGGGATACTTGGGATCAAACCAGGTTGCCTACATGCAAGACAAGCACCCTACTGTGTACTCAGACCCCATAGTATTTCATGAAAAGGTATCAGTTTAAATTCTACCGGGATAAAATCAAAAGACATCATGTTAAATGACATAAGTCAGAGGTGAAACAAATACAAAATGATCATTGTGCTCATGTGTATTACTGAGAAATTAAAAGCAGGAAATAGACATACATTGCTTTTTAAAATTTCTGCATTAACAGATATATTTATATCAGTTAATTGGTCTCTTGCTTTGACTCTTATCTAGATTCTTTGTTTCATTTACATAAGACATACTCTTCCCAGCTTTGTCCTCTTTGCTAGTGTATTTCCAAAAGCTGTGATTGGCACCACAGTTTTTATCCTCTTCATAGGAGCCCATCCTCTGAGAACAGTGCTAAGGTTCTATTATTTCTCTTCCACCACATTATAAAATTCAGTGTCTTGCTTCCTCAAGTCTTTTTTCCTGTATATATTTCCCCATGTCTCATGACCACATTCTTTTCAGAATCTTCCTTTCTTCCTATCTAGTCACTTCTGGCACACAGAAATTTATTGTGTCTCATATAAAGGTGTATGAGTTTGATGAGCTCCAGTTCCTGAAAAGTCTTGAAACTGTCTAGAACAATGTTTGCTCAGATAGTTTGCATGTTTGATATCCTGCTATCTCCCTGTGAAATGACATTTCATATGTATTTAAAGAGAAGTTGTTGCTGAATTATTGCCCACTTACCTGAATATATTAAAAATAAGGTGCAATATATTTTGAAGAGCAGAAAAAAAAACTTTTACAATTGGTTACTTTAAACTTACAGTGACTAGAATTATATTGAGATCTGATCACTCATTGACAAACTCTAATACTACTTAACTGGTTTGGGGGCATCTTTATGACTGATAATAATTCTGTTGATTACAATTTTAGTAAATAATAAATACTGAGAATTTAGTGCATGCCAAGAATAAAAGAGTTTCGTTGTTGTTGTTTTATTTTGCATTGTGGTCCATACTAAATGGCAATCAGGACTTACTCTTACCTAGAATTTGAAGAGGTTTTTATTTTGAGGTTTTTGTTTGTTTGTTTGTTTTGGTTTTGGGGCACACCTGGTGATGCTCAGGGGTTACTCCTGGCTATGAACTCAGAAATTGCTCCTGGCTTGGGGGACCATATGGGACGTCGGCGGTCCAACCTAGGTTAAACATGCAAGGCAGATGCCCTACCACTTACACCACGGCTATGGCCCCAAGAATTTAAAGAGTATTATATGCACCATTTTATTTTTCATCTAAGTACCCTATCAAATACGGATTCATGATACATATAAAAAAAACAAACAGAAGACTGTTGAGACACGAAAAGGGGATTCTAGAGAGTGTCTTTCATTGAGGAGCTGGATGGTGCTTAATTGCGGAAGAGGTCGGATTTGGTGCCTATCTAGGTAAGAATTGAGAGAAAAGAGGGGTAAATAAAGGGTAGGTAACACACCAGGGTTGGGATATGAGGGAATATAAGGATCTCTTGTTGTGGAGAGGCAGTGAATAAGTGGGGTATATTCATCGTATAGATGAATACTTAAGGTTAAGGCTTGGAAGAAAGAGAGGACTTCATATTTATGAAAAATAACGTTCACATAAAAAATGGTTTCAGAGATCTATTTAAGTGAAATCCTCTTTATATAGGGTGTTCCATTACCTTTTATATAGTCAAGGGCAAGAGTATTCTTGGATAGGTTAAAAGACAAGTTGTCGCACGGGCGCTTAAGCGCCCACGCGATTTTGAAAATTGTTATGAATGAAAAATGGCCATACTGTAGGGGGTCTCTAATGGATAACGGGAAATTACTTTGACTACTGTCTGCAGTTGTGGGAGCTCTGGGGCCAGCTCTGGCCCCTGCTGTTTGTGAATGCATAGGGGGTGGAGCTGCCCTCCACCCCAAATCCTCCCCCAGGGCCCAGCTTACCTGAGGTGCTCGTGAAGAGCCCCTCTGGCGTGGGGGAATCCGGCCCCCCAGACTAATGGTTAGTCTGGGGGGGGTCCTCGGGCCGGCTGTCCATCCCAGTGTCCACCACAAGTCAGTACAAGACCAAGAGAACTCCTGGCTAGTGGGAGCTCTGGGGCCAACTCTGGCCCCTGCTGACAAACAGAAGACTGTTAAATGATCTGCCAAAGGTTTATGTAAATAATTTATATTGACAGGATTAAAATCCAGGTCTGTTATAATTTTTATTTGCTTTCATTACAAGAAATAACTTTCATTATAACAAATGTTGAACTTAATCTTATGCTGTTCTTTATCACTTCTGGAGTTTCTTCTCCTTTCTTCTCTACTTTCCAATTAACTTTTCTACCTTCTAAAACAAACAAACAATATGATACTTTTTATCCCTTATCATCATTGAAATTCGTAAAGTTAAATGATAAATTTTCATTTTCCTTAATTCTCTTATTTGAGATCATTGTTTAAATCAACTTTTCTCATTAACTATCTTAGACATTTAATGATTTTATAAAAACAATATAAAAACAATCTTAAAATAACTCTGACTATAAAGTAAATTTCAGTAAATTTTTTAGTTATTTTTATTTTTTTGTTGACATAACCTTGCATTATAACATTTCGCTTTTAAGTATTCATGTTTATAAAGCAACATTTATGTTAAGTTCATCACTATTCAGTGATTTTTATTTTTTTTATTTTGAACCACATCCAGTGACGCTCAGGGGTTGGTCTTGGCTATGTACTCAGAAATCACTTCTGGCTTGGGGACCATATGGGACACCACCCGAGAATTGAACTGTGGTCTGTTTTAGGTCAGCTGCGTGCAAGAAAAATGCCTTACTGCTGTTCCACAGCTCCGGCCCATTTCAGCGATTTTTAATACATTTTTTTAAATTAAAGCACATGAAACAGCTACAAAGGTCTTTGTGATAGAGTTTCAGTCATAAAATTATGGAAAGCTTCACAAACTTTTGTGTCATCCTTACACAAGAGCCATGCCAGTCTTCACTGTGTCATTCCGCTTTTAATATATGTGCTGCTGAAGAGAGCACTATTCAGTGATGCCTTCAATATGAGCTCCAGATGTATGAAAGCAAGAGCTAGAACAGTTTTTAAAGGAATCCTCCAAATTACACAGAGACAGTAAAAGACAAAAGTCTTGGCTAATTCTGTTTTGCAAGCAAGCTGGCTTTCCTTACTCTTTGGTTCATTTCCTTCATTCCGTCTGTCTCATGACCTTTCCTTTCCACTGTCTGCACCATATCAAAACCTCTATATTAACTTTGCCCTCAAACCAGTACTTGCTTTTTGTTCAGATTTCACATAATTGGTGGTTTCTGCTTACTCTTTGTTTTTCTTTCTGACCCTCAGGGATTTCTTGTACTTCCTTATGAATTGAGGCTTGAATTTAAATCTGTCTTGGAGGCAATATGAAGCAATTCCATCTACTTGTAGTGGGGTAGGAATTAGGATGGACACTTTGGAAAGCTCTTCAGTGTCTACATACACTGGTATCCATCAATTCAGCTCTGGGGTACATCTATACAATAGAAATGTGTACATGTGCTAATCAAAAGAAAAGTTCTCAGTGCAGCCCAATGCAAGAGATCAAATTCAGGGCCATGTACATGCTATATATGTGCTCTACCACTTGAGTTATTTTTTCCTCATCCCTGGAAAGATCATTCAAACAGCTTCTACTGACTGCCGGTGCTAGCCTAGGACAGACTGCGGTTTGATCTTCTGGCATCCATATGGTCCCCCAAGCCATTTCTGAGCTAAAGGTCCATATCATATACAAGGAAAATATTTTACAGGAAAAAAATCAGAAACTGTACAAATTGCATTGTTTACTATTGTCACAGTAGAAATTAGCCCAAGCTAACTTTGCTTATTTGGGTTGTGAGTTACATACTGTTGTTTCAGGTCTGTTTGATTTTATTCTCATTCTTGTGAAAAATTATGATGTGTAGTAAAAATTGATATAGTTAAATACCTTGGTAAATATCCTGATGTCAATTCTTCTTGTACAATTATTTATTAGAAGACATTTGCAGGCATTTACTTTCTATTGTAACGTGAAAATCTGGGGGTGAAGATTGTTTTAGTTCATAGTTATCATTTTATTAGATGGTAATTTCCTAAATTGTGTCTTCAACGCACAAGAAATAAAGCTGAAAAAAGAGAGGGAAATTTAATTTCAATGTTAATGGGACTCTTCTCAAACCTCAGTATGGTGGTCATACTTTTTTCAAATGACAAAACAGTGCAGCATTAGCTCTCACATATAAATGTGTTTCGTAATATTCTGGGACAGAATTGTTAAAACTGGAACCTACTCTTTAGAAAGCATAGATATTATAGAAGAGATGATAGTGAAGAATATTCAATTGTAACAAGTCATTTTTATTTATATTGCCAAATTACCATGAAATACTGTCTGTAGAAATCAATTTCTTTCCTAATTTCACTCTGCAAACAGTAATTAGTAAGCTATTTTTTTTTTCTCTCTTGAAATCTCAGAAGCTGTTCTGCACAACAGTGTTTTGATCCCTCAAATAAGATTCTCATGAAGCACTTTTGCTTTTCATTTTGAGATACTATTTCATTTAATTTGTGTTTCTCGGTGACAGGGATTGAAATAAAAGTTTTCTATTGGAAATTTTCTGAAATGCTTGCAACTAAAAACCAATTTTCTTTGGTTGTTTTGCTCAAATCTACCCATCCAGATACTATATAATTGAACTCCTATCTTTACAGAACTGCCTAGAAATCTTATGTAGGCATGGAGGGCTGGAGCCAGAAAGGAGAGATAAATGCAATCGGACTGTACATGATGTGGCCACTGATGACTGCAAACATTTGCTGGAGAATCTGCGTGAGTGCTGTTCATTGATTGGTATTTCATCCTTCATTTAAAGTGGATCCTCTAGGATAATAATAAAATTTGTTTGGCTTTTTTGCAGGGACTTTGGGTTACATCCAGGAGTACTCAGTGGATAATCCTAATTCTGTATCATTTCTGGTAGTTCTTGGGGGGGGGGGGGCAATATGTAGTGCCAGGGATTGAATAGTGTTGGCTACATGCAAAGTAAGGAACTTATTCCCATCCTCTCTTCCATGGCTCCAAAGAAGTATCACAATTGCACTTCTCCTTTTCACCTTTGCCTTTTTGAAATTTCATGATTAGAAGGAAAATACATTTTTTAAATAATTTTTAATAAAAGTTAAATTTTTTATAAATGTGATGATTATTTTTTCCATGTCGAATGACTTTTTACTGTGTCAATTACTACTCAAGCTAACCAGTGATCATTGGCTAGTCCTTACATTTTGTGGGCCCTGAACTATATTGAGACAATGCATTTTCTTTGGACTTGAGTTGTCTTTCTAGATATGAGTTCAGAACAATATAAGAAACCCATGGCTCGTTGATTTGCCAATAACTAATCATTTGAGCCTAGGTCAGTCAGTTCTTATTTAAGATGCATCATGTTTGGGTTCTGGTAAAGCTGAAGGTAATGGCAATAGAGCTTCTTGAAGTAAAGTACAACAGAGAGTAGGTTTATGGATAACTGCCAGGTATTTTCCTGAAGGAGAGGCCATTGTCTCTCAGTAGAATTCTTATGATGAATATATTTTACTAATGAAGCAAAAGAGTTCTACTTTGGATGTGAAAATGTGAGATGTCTGTTTAGATATTTCTGCAGTGATGTCAAGTCAGCATAAATTCTGGAAATGAGTAGGAGATGGATACATAAATCTGAGAGTCAAAAGACAAGGGACTGGATGAGATCACTAAGGAAATAAGCACCAATTTAAAAATATATAAATTAAAAAGTTTTCGACATTCTATAATACAAACTGTAAAGAAAAAAAGAAGTACCAGCAAAGAATTAAGGAGTGAGCAATGAGGTTTGATGGAATTCAGTATATCAGAAGTCAAAAAGATGTTGTCTAATGCTGTTGATACAACACATATAAATATGCATATATACATGTACACATATAGATACACTTCAAAAATATTTTTTAAAACAGGAATCACACCCAGCAGTGTTTGGGTCCCATTGTGCACTGCCAAATGCTCCTCAGCGCAACTGTGTATACCTAATCATTTGGTGCAGTGTATCTCCAGAGCTACACCTGCCTATTCCCAAAAGGCCATGCAGTGCTCAGTATCAAACTGAAGCTTCTCTATATATTCTACTCGTGTAGCTATTCCGTTTGACCCATATTATACCATTCTATTTTTACTAAATGTGTTGTCTATTAAAATAAGAATTAGGGTAACTTTGATAAGAGCCACAGTACAATAAAGATTCTTAATAAAAGCTGGTAAAATTAAAGCATTGTGTGTTTAGATGTTTATCAAATAGACGATGTTTGTTGAAGATTCATCAGAGACTCAAACCAGCTTTTTGATAATGAGGCCACTATTCTTTACAATGATCAATCAGGCCTCTACAACTATAGTCTGTCTTGTCATGACACTATATATGAAGGTTAAAAAAAACCGTAATAGAGAATTTGTGATCAGAGGAAGGCTCAATTTTCTACTTTTTTTTACAAAATAAATTCAGAACCTTAATAAAAGGAACGCCTTAATAAAATAGGAAGACTGAAGATACACAAAAGGTAATTGGTTCAAGCAAAGAAGCTGTGCAGAGCTTGAGAAACTAAAGCTTTCTCCAATATAAGAAATTGCAATTAATTTCTTTTTTTTAAATAATTTTTATTTTAATTATGACAACAAAGATGTTAAGAAAGAGGACAAGGTAAAGTTACAGTGGAAGCACAATCACCCAAAAATAGAGTTCTCGGTAGTCCCCTTGATGATATCCCAGCCTTGAAATTTCAGCCAGAGAGCATTAAGAAAAACAAAGCTGAACCCATGTACAATACAATTACTTTGTCCCTCAAATCCCCAGTTGTAGTACATACTATTTCTTAGCAGTACACAATATAATCTAAAGACATTAGACTTATGTAACTCCTTAAACATTGA
>PVKC010004224.1:0-36302 GCA_004027635.1 Crocidura indochinensis | reverse complement strand
CACAGTAAATATTGGGGTCATTCGAAAGGAATTTCCTTTGGCTAAGAGATACAGGGTTTCTCCACCCTTGCCATATATTGTCACGGGATTGACTATAGACTCCTTTCAGGTTCATTTGCTCTCCCCTAGGTGGTTTTGTGTGGGAGATTTCTGCTGTATCCTGAGTGATAAAATCAGATGTCTGTATCTGGAGGTCTTGTAACCCAACATGTTTAAAAATAAAAATTATATTAAAAAAAAAGAAAAATAAATCCACACAGTATTAGATTCCCCTCCCACACACACAGACATGCAACTATGAGGATAGTGTTATCCAAAAATTAGAAACTTGATAAAAATGAAAATTAGTGCAATCCTATAGATAGCAATGTGAAAATTCCTCAAAATTTAAAGACAGGTGGGGGCAGGAGTAAAAATTTAAAACAGAAGTTCCACACTTTATTTCACTTTAGGGCATTTACCTAAAATATCATAAAAACATTGATTTGAAGAGATATCAAAAATCTCACATTTATTGCAATATTATCTAAAATTGCTAAGAATTGTAAACTACCTAAGGGCCCATCAACAGGTGATAAATAAAGATGTTGTGATATAATACACATGATGGGAAGTTACTCAATATTTTAAGAAATATGAATCCTGTCAATTTTCAAAACACTAATCAGTCTGTTGAGTTTATGCTTATTGATATATGTCACACAATGAAAGATAAATGTTGTATGCATTCCTTCATAGGTGTTACATAAAAAAACTAAATAAAGCCACGATAAAATTTTAGACTGGGGCCGGGCGATGGCGCTGCAGGTAAGGTGCCTGCCTTACCGCGCTAGCCTTGGACGGACCATGGTTCAATCCCCCGGTTCCCATATGGTCCCCCGTGCCTGCCAGGAGCGACTTCTGAGCGCATAGCCAGGAGTAACCCCTGAGCGTCACTGGGTGTGGCCCCAAAACAAAACAAAACAAAAAAAAATTTTAGACTATAAGATTAAATTAGTGAGTACCCAAAAGAGAAGTGGGGAGCATGTAAATCAGGTTAGCAGAGTAAATCAGGTAAGTATTGAGGAGAATGACTGGGACATTTAGTGGTAAATTTAAAATAGGATTTATAGATGTATATTTATGCAGCGTGCCTGAAATACATAATGTAAAAATACAATGTTACTTCAAAAAAAATGATAAAAATGGTATCTTTCAGGGTTGGAGCAGTGGTGCAAGCAATAAGGCATCTTCCTTGCTCAGGCTAGCCTAGGTTGAACCATGGTTCGATCCCCTGGTGTCCCATATGGTCCCCAACCCAGGAGTAACCCCTGAGCATCACCAAGTGTGGCCCCCAAAAATGATACCTTTCATTAACATTATTATTTTATTTGTAGACATAATTTCTTTATTTGTAGTTATGTAAAAGAAAACAGGTAAAGGAAATTGTGGGTAATATAATGTCTCTAAACAAGAATAATAGGTTTCTAAAAGATTTTATCGTTATTTAAAAGGAAGTGTTATTTTTATTTCTGAAAAAAATTAAATAAAAAATTAATTGAATTATATAGCTCTTCCAGAGGTATTATTTTAATGATTGCTCAATGAAAGCTTAATTTTGAATATTGATGATTTACATAATTTGTGGTTTATATGATTTAGGAATGATTTATATTTTAAGTTAAAATATATCCTAAGGCTAAGGAATAATAAATATAAAAAAATGAGTCAATGGAAAAATTCCTACTGTGTAAAAATTGTTTAAATAGGGGCCAGAGCAGTGGCGCAAGCGGTAAAGCATCTGCCTTGTCCGCGCTAGCCTAGGACACGGCTGACCCAGGACAGACCTAGGTTTGATCCCCAGCATCCCATATGGTTGCCCAAGCCAGGAGCAATTTCTGAGTGCCTAGCCAGGAGTAACCCCTGAGCGTCACCAGAAGTGACTCCCCCCAAAAAAAACAAACAAAAATTGTTTAAATAAATACATTCTTCATAACATTTAATCTTCTGTTCTCCACTCTCAGCTGAGCTGAAGACCAGACACAATTCAAGTGTTCAACAGTTCTAGGTTATATGAACTGTTTGATCATTAGACTGAAGAGTTTTATGCTAAGAAATTCAGAACACATGACAGACTAATTAGAGTGGGCATAGTTATCCTCAATTTTCAATATGCATTGTCCTTTTTTTAGCACTAAAAAATTGTGTCATGAACTTAATTTTGATTGGATTCTAGTGCCAATAACACAAGGATATTAAAGAACTATTGGGCTAACATCACACAATTACCTTTTTCAATGAGTTCCTAATATGCTTTCTTACATTTATGATTCTAACTTTAGCTCACCATTAGATTTCTTGATATCATCAAAGCCTTCATTTTATTGATTTTTAAAAGCAAGCTTATTTCATTGTTATTTTGTTATTTTTCCCCCCACAACGTTGAAGTCCAGCTACATATATTTTACTACATTTTCTCATTCTTTTTGTTCCTTTGTTTGGTTTGGGGCCACACCCAGCAATGCTCAGAATTTCTTTTGGCTCTGCTCTAAAGACTTCTCAGGTGACCATACAGCTGTCAGGAATTGAAACAAGACTGGCTTGTGCAAGGAAAGCACACTGTCTGCCTGCTGTACTATATCTCATGTGATATGTTCGGTCATTCCCCCCATCCCACCCAGTTTTATGAGTTGTTACATTTGATTAAGTTAAGGGCCACAATGGAATGATTCAATAGTCAGATGTATTAAAAATGATTACAATAGGTTTAGTTAACATCCGTTAATTCATATATTTTAATTTTTCTCGCAATAAAATCTTAATATCTACTCTCTTGGCAACATTGGTTATACAATACAAGATAATTAATTAGAGTTCTCATACTGTGTATTTTATCCCTGGAACTTAATTATTCTCTAATTGGAAACTTGTATCTTTTGATCCTTATCCATTTTCTCCACTTGCACCTTTGCCAACCATTAGCATGTTCTGTTCCTATGTTTTTTCTTTTTTAATGGGAATCGTACAATGACTGTGAGGATCACTTTCATTCATGTGGCAGCAACAAAGGTTATGATTTCAGTCTCAAAACCCTACTGATGGGTAAAATATTTGTGCATAATATACAATATAAAAGGTTGATACCCAAGATCTATGGAACACTCACAAATCTCCACCACAACAAAATATAATAGCTTCACTCACAAATGGGATGAAGAGATAAACTTTCCCAAGAAAACACATGATGACCAACAAGCAAATGAAAAGGAGCTCATCATCACTCAAAATTAGGTAAATAAAAATAAAAACAATGAGGTATCATCTCACACCAGTAATATGGCACATATCAAAAAGTCCAGAAACAGCCAGTCTAGGTGTGGTTGTGGTGAGAAAGGAAGCTCCATTCTTATTAGTGAAAATGTCATATGGTTCAACCTCAATGGAAAGCTATGTAGAGATAACTTTAAAAATAGAAATGGAATCATATCTAACTCAGAGATATCACTTCTTGGCAACTATACCCGAAGCACAAATATACTAATTCAAAAGAATGTGTGTATATCTATGTTCATTGTGGCATTTATTACAATAGTCAAGATATAAAGACAGCCCAAATATAAACGAATATATATATATATAACATAACATCTTTTGATCCATTCGTTTATATCTGGGCTTTTTTATATCTTGACTATTGTAATAAATTGTATATATATATACAAAACAGAATAATATGCAGCTCTAAGAAAAAATGAAACATGCAATTTTCAGCAACATAGATGGCACTATGGCAAATCATGCTGAGTGAAGTTCAAAACCTAAGGTTAAAATATATATATATGTATATATGTTATATGTGAAACTTGAAGATACATATAGCAAGAAAGCAACAAAGGGCCAAGATAATGGGAGTGCTGATAAACAAAATTGTATTGGTAGGGGTGGGAGAGCTGGCAATGATAAGCTTTGGAGTCTTTGGAAGAGGGCATTGTATGTGGCATTGGAATTGTGTGCATGAGCAACTATTACTAACAATATTGTAAAGCACATACTCAATAACATTTTTAACAAAATGTTTCAGTCTTAGACTTTTTTAAAGTATTTTATTTTATTTTATTGAGGCCATTATGATTTACAAAGCCCTTCATAGTTGGGTTTCAGATATGCAATGAATCAGGGCCAGTCCCACCACCAGGGTTGAACTTTCTCCACCAATGTTCTCAGAGTGCATCCTATAACACCACCCCTGTCCCGGCCCCAACCTGCCAGTATAACAGGTTTATTTTAGTTTAGGTTTTTAAAGTTTGTTCTGTTGATTCCATTATTGTTGACATTGGCTTGGATATTTGTTTTTGTCCTTTTCTAACACTACCAATGTCCTTGAGATCAATGGGCCCTTTCATATTTTGTTTTCCTTCTCACTATAATCTGGGGGCAGAATGTTCAAGACAACTCCATTTAAACCATTGTATTTCTTCATATTCTAAATATCACATATAAGTGATATTATTCTGATTTTGTCCTTCTTATGACAATGTTTTGGGACATATTCTGGGTTACATTCTGGGAAACATTGGTGCCCAATACCAAATAGCAAAGATCTCAGGATTGTCTCAATGATTGCATCAATTTTTTAAGTTCATAGCTTTGCAATTGCTAAATGAGTTTTTTAAGCCACTGAGTAATCTCCAAGATCTCTTTAAGTTTGATAAAACATGTTCATATATAACCAGTAATATTGCATCTTTCTCTCAGACACTTTTCTCTTAGAACAATCTATATGTGCACAATTCTGTGTTGAGTGGCAACTCCTTAACTTTAAAACACATTCCATAATTTGTTTTCTTTTCCTTAATTCCTCTTCCCACATTTTATAATTTTATGATCAATCACTTAAGTGATTGATCCACTAATATTGACTGCATAATTGCCTTCTTCGTAGGAGATTGTTTTCTTTTATTTGTCTTATTAATGCCACTTCTTTTCCATTGAAGTAAATTCTTGAAACTTTTTTTACAAGATTGGTAGTGGTGATAAATTTCTTTAGCCTTTGCTTCTCAGTTAACCTTGTAAAGAATTAGTACTTGGAAGGTTAATGGTTTTGTTTGTTTCTTTTCAGCACTTTGTGTATGTCATGACACTCTTCTGGCCTCTAAGGTTCTGTCAAAATATTTCCTGATAGACTGATGTCTTTTCCTTTCTTGTGATTTTTTTCCTCCTCCTCATTTTAAGCTGCTCTTCAGTAATTTCCATTTGATTTTTATTGTGTTTTGGTATGGATATCTTAAACTTATGACTTAACTATTTAGACTTAGAAGTATATTTCTTTCTCCAAATTAGGAGAAACTTTATTTAATATTCTCTCAAATCATTTTTCTGGCCATTTTTTCATTCTTCTTCTTCTGGATCCCTTCACAGTTATTTGTACTTCTATTGATAATTTTCCAAGATATCTCTTAATTTGATAAGGTGAGAGAAAGATGAAAAATAATAGCTAAAGTAATTAAGGTGCATGCTTTACATAGAGGAGTCCCAGGTTTGATGGCTGGTACCCGTGCTCCCTAACTACTACCTGGAATGATGCTGAACACAGATATGGGAGAAATTTCCAAAAGTGACCTCAAATAAACTGTGCATATATATTGATTTTTTTTGTTTGTTTGTTTGTTTTTTTTTTTGTATCACACCCGGCAGTGTTCAGGGGTTACTCCTGATTCTGAACTCAGAAATCACTCCTGGCAGGCTTGGGGGACCAAGCGGAATGCCGGAGATCAAACCCAGGTCCATCCTAGGTTGGCCATGTGTATGGCAAACACCCTACTACTATGCTATCACTCCAGCTCCTATGTATTGATTTTTAAATATTAGTTTTTAATTTCTATTTGGGTGTCATCTATTGCTTTATATTCCAATTCATTCTTCTACTCCTTTGTATATTTAGCCTATCATTAGACTCTCTATAGTAGTGCTCTTAAATTTCTATTGCTGCATTCTTCAACTCTATTCAGGGGTCTCAAACTCAATTTAGCTGGGGGCCGCAGGAGACAAATTCGGGGTGAAGCAGGGCCGCATAAGGGATTTCTCAATGTACCTGGGGGCTGCAGGAGGCAAATTCGGGGTGAGGCAGAGCCGCATAAGGGATTTCACCAAAAACAAAGGGACAGTGGGCAGGAGCAGCGGAAATGACGTCTGCTCTAAGTGCAAAGTATTCCCGATTATTCGCATACTGAATACTTGCAATAAAAAATCGCATTAGTAAGAAAAAAATCGCATTAAACATTTGCATACCCCAAACGTAACTGCTCAGGGTATGAGAATGTTTAATGCGATTTTTTCTTACTAATGTGATTTTTATTGCGATTATTCATTCGGTAAGCGAATAATCGCGAATACTGCGATATCTGAAGGTCGGCCATGGGCCACAAAATGTTGTAAATGCTATTGGCCCGCGCGCAACAAGTTTGAAACCCCTGGTTTATATGGTCCTTATGTTTTCTAGTTTTCTTTAATTCTTTTGATTTCAGTATCTTTATAACAATCACTTAATGTAGTATGCACATGTTTGCTTGTTTGTTTTTATGATCTATTTCAGAATCTTTGTCTTGCTCTTTTGTGGGCATATGTTATACTTTTATTTCACATGAATCTCTATGCTTTCTTAATATTAATGAAGTCTATTATTTCTCCCAATCTGAAGAAATGAACTTCTTTAGGTCTTATCTCTTAGAATCCAAGAGGTAACCAGGCCCCCTTATCAACCTTGCCCACTGCCCTCCTTCTTCTACGTATGACTCAGGCAGAAACATTGAAAGTTCCTTTCAATAAAGCTTTTTATTCTCAGGCAGATGACATAAGAATGAGAATTGCATTTCCCTCACTTTTCAGACCAATGTTACAGTGCAAGATTCCTGAGCAATTGAGTCTCTGTAGGTCTTTTAGAGTCAGGATATTCGTATTCTGTAGATCTTACGTTTTCTTATTTTGTTTTCTTGCCAGTTCTCTATAAATTTAGAATTGTAGCTGCTAACTTCTATTGTATAGAATATACAGTTTGCCACACTTAAGGTAGAACCATAAGCTCCCTTGGATGAAGGACCAGACCAATCCCATAGATTCAACTCCCAACAGAGAAACTTCACCCCCACTGTAAATTATTTCTAATAAATTATTCCATATGTAGCTATATATTTGTGTCTATGGTGATGAGAAATCTCAGCTTCCTCCTATAGAGCCATGTTGAAGTGATCTCCAAGGGTGGAACAATTTTGAAATTTAAAGCAGATGAGAATTTAAATGATATACAAACTAAAATCAATTCAAGAACACCACAATGAAGCAAAGTTTTTCCAGAAATCGTCTTTGGAACTCTCAGACAACAATAAATGCAGATTACCGTCATTTAGAAGATGTGAGAGACTTTAACGTTCCCCCCAAATTTACTCAAGAATATATAATAAAGAGCTTGCTGCTCATTTGAAATTCCTCTCTGAAAGAAATAGCCAGGGTAAAGTTGGTTTGTATTCTTTTTACTACAGATGCTTCACAATTGAATTCAGGTAGCCACAACCTGCTTGCTAAGTCTCCTGTCCAGGTACTTGCAAAGGACTTTCTACTGTGCATTAATTCATCAGACACTGACACTGAAAATGAAGCAAATTTAAGACAAATCCAAAATGTTGTCCTCAGTGGAACTGAGAAACTCCAGTGGTATAACTTTGAGTTCCTTAACTTTTCATATATAATAATGTCTCCTAAATATCTGAAAAGGTCAAAACCTGGAGGGTTCCTTTTGAGAGAAAAGTGACCTTTTGTGAACTTCAGTTTTCATTTCTTATAGAAAGATAGAGTAACTCCAACAGTGGTGGGACCTTTTAGGGAAAGTTGCCAAAGCCCTCATTTAGTTTTTATTACGGGTCAAAAATTGATGTATTTCTTTTCTCAAAGTATTTCTTCTCTCTACACAATCTCTGCAATAAAAATCTCATTTAGATTCATGCATGACACTTCTGAAATGTAAATATATCCTTCCAGAGTGAGGTGGTTCAACTGTTCCTTTAACCTGAATTACTTTTAATCTCTAGTTCTTTAGAACCTGAATGAAAACTGCCCACTCCAGAGCTGGTAGTCTCTAATGGAAATACACGTGTGAGATTCAAACAAGGATAAGCAAATTACAATAATGAGATTTCAATGTTCCTCTCGCTTCTTGAAATGAAATGCATGTTCCCAAAGGAATGTTTAATGGAATGTTTTCAAACTTGGAGACTGGTGCTCTGGGTCATGCAGATTGGGAAATGCTGTACAACAATCATAAGGCTTATTATAGTTCTTTATTAGCAATAGTCACTCCTATTTTTACTCTGCTTTTCAATATATAGAATTTTCACCACAATGGCTGTAAGTACTTTACCTTGAAGATCTCTTAGAACTATCCTTTGTTCTTTTCTCAACTCCCAAAATTCCTCATCTAGAAATGTTCTCAAACTTCTTCCACTTGGTATTTGTCAAGAAAAGTCCAGGTACTGACACCTACTTTACCAATTATTAATAAAATCATGAACTTTCTTCCTTTTTAATCTGTGACATATTCTTATAATTATCTAAAAGTCTGAAAAGTGACCATGGCTCTTTCTGGACTGCAACACCCTTTGCATTTGGACTAATGACACTCCCTTCTTATAGAATGGCACCTCCCCTTTCCCATGTGGCAAACTTATGCCATATGAATTCAAAGTCACTGTTTCAGTGAACCCTTTTATGTCTTTACCCACACGGAGAAGTTTCATCACCACCTCCTTAAAAATCCCCTTATACCTATTCCTACTGCTGTCACGTAGCTACACATTTGTACTCTTGTTTATTTATGAAGCCTGCAAGACTCATAACTAGACTATGCAAGACTCATGCTCCATTTTGTGATATAGAAAACAGCTATATTAAATTAAGTTAAGCAAGATTACATATGGTGAAATTAAATAAAAATGTTGCTGTCAAAATTTCCAACTCATTCTAGAGAAGTTTACCCACCAGAAAATGGATCCCTCCTGCTTTTCAAAAGTTCATGTTATGATAAGACCTAAATTACTACCCATTTTCATTAATAGATGGAAATTCAAAGATGATGTTTATGATAAAAGACAAAAATGAAAGAAAAATAAAAGTAAGCACTGTGTGACATTTGTTTTTAGCAGTTGTTTTAGAAACAGAGCTTACCCACCAGTAGGAATGACATCAACAAATTCCTCTCCCAGAAGGCCTTTATCTAAGTTATATACTTGCCATATCATGCCTGTTCTAACTTTATGGTAGTTTTCCCCTAGATTGTATTGCTATTTATTATGATTTAGTTGGCTAATTTGGGGGGTCTAGAAGCTTTCAAATTCTATATAAATGAATGATAATTATTTATACACTGACATCACTTAAATTTACAAAAGTTTTTCTAAGAATGCTCTCTTTATATTGGGATAGCAGAGTTGTGGGGAAAGCCTGTATGCTTACACTATTTTAATAAAGTTACTGAAGATGGAGGATTAACTTATAGATGATCACACATCCTTCATTCTGTCTAATTGCTGCTTTTAGGGGTAGGTCTAATCACTTATTCTGAAAAATTATTCTGGAAAAATTATTCTTTGGGTCTGATTGTATTTATTTTGCAAAATCACCTCCTAGTGCTGGGAGAATAAAAATTAAACATCCTGGGGCCAGAGCAGTGGCTCAAGTGGTAGGGCATTTGCCTTGCAGCACTATTCTAGGAGGGAACATGGTTCTATCCCCCAGTATCCCATATTCCCATATGGTCCCCCAAGCCAGGAGTGATTTCTTAGCGCATATCCAGGAGTAACCACTGAGCATCAGTGATGTGGCCCAAAAGCCAAGAAAAAAAAAAAAGAAATTAAACATCCTCTCTGCGTTTAAATTTTTATTATTTATTTATTTTTCTGGGAAGAGTGTGAAGGTACCAGAATTCTGCATTTTACATTAAATCCTCTAGTACAGCCCTAGTGAGATGAAGAGAGATCTCACACTTAGTCACAAAGCTGCTTAGAAGACCTGAACCTCCTCCAGATCCTCCTCCAGCCAACACCTGCCATGTTCTAGACTTCCCTCAAAAGTGCATGCAAAGTTTTTCAAGTAACTGGGAGTAAACTAAAATGAACAATGACTGAAAAGACGATGATATTGATTACAACATAAGTTCTACCAATAATTAGCTATCTTATTGTCTCTGTCCTGAAATTTGGGGATGATAATATACCCTTCTAGTCAGTAATTGTTTGGATGACCAAAAAATCATGTAAAATATTTGATGTCTAAGAGATGATCAGTAAGATAGCATATTACTATTTTTATTGTCGGTAAAATATATTTAACACCAATTTACCATTTGACCAAAATTACTGATCAGTTGAAGAAGGCACAGCCATCCTACTAAACAATAAGTCCCATCTTTCATTTCAATAATATTTTTTAAACTTTTCTCACCTGAAACTTGGTACCAATTAAATACTAACCCTCTTTCTTCTTTTCCATCAAGTCTTAAAAATCACCATCTAGCTTTCTCTCTTTAAAGAACTTAACTACAATTAAGAATGTGATATTAAAAATTATATGTCAACTGCACAAAATCATAAGGACAAAATCTGGTTAAACTTTAGATACAGGATGAAAAGTATTGCAGTATTTCTAGGGTGGGGAATTGGAGAATGGATTCAGATTATATCAAAATTTCATATGGTAGTCAGAGTGAAAAGCAGATTGCCCTGATATCCCGGAAGAATGTTATTAGATGAGTTAAACATTTTAATATAATAGAAAGATGGGTTGTATTTCTCTCCCCAACTAGAGAGAATTCTCCAGGACACGGAGATTCATATATCATCTTCCTGATTTTTCAAAATAGTTGCTTTGGATGTAAATTACATATCTTCTTTAAGTTATCATCCTTCCAATACTTTACATCATAATTTAGATTGTCCAGGTTTCCACAATCACATGAACCAACCTATTAAAATGAATCTTTTATAAAGGTCAGGAGGTCCAGTACAGGCTAGAAAACTCACCACAAATAACTGTGAGTGTAGCTAGAATAATGAAGGGTCTACTATAACAATGATAGATGGAACTGATTTCTTTAAGAATTCAATGTTGAAAGTAGAGAAACTGACAGGCAAGGCACCCCTTCATAAACAACAGTGCAAATAACAGTGTCTGAAAGGATATAGAGATAAAGAAAGTAGCAATTTGCCAGACCTACAGCAAGGCAAAGTGGGGTGGGGTAGGGTGAGGGATGGGGTGGTGTGAGGAAGGGAGGGAGGTAGGGAGGGAAATGGGAGACATCCGATATATTAACAGGAAGGGTGCACTGGTGAAGGACTGTGTACATTATATGACTCAAGCCCAACAATAAATAATTTTATAGCCATGGTGTTTAAATAAAGCAATTAAAAATAAAAATAAATGTATGAATCTGATACAATTAAAAATAATAAAATAAATCTCTTACATATCTATTGAGTCTATTTCTCTAGAGTATCCTGCTAAATATAAAATGAAATCATTCAAGTATGTGTTCTCTTGTGGTTGACTTATTTCAAATATAATGTCTTCAACATTAATCCATGGTGTAAATGATCTCCTTAAAGCTGAATTATTGTATTGTATAATAAAACCACATTTTCTTATTAATTCACTCATGGGCAAGGTACATTGCCATATTTTTATTATTGTGAATAATTCTTTTAATATATGTGTGGAAAACGGGTATTTTCATTTCATTAGTTGTATTCATAAATATAGAACTGATAGCTAATAAAGTAATTTATGTTTAATTTTTGAAGAATCATCATTTCCAAAATGACTATATAATTTTACCTACCAGCATACAAATGAGTTTCTCCACATATTCACTGACACTCACCATTTTTCTGCTATTTTCTTTTGATAATAACAATTCTAATGAGCATGTAGCTTTGATTTGTATTTTGATAATGATAATGACTAGTGAAGCTGGGTCTCTTTTATCCGTGTTACTTGACCATTTATATATCTTATTTTTCAAAAACTCTTATTTAATTAAAGAACTGAGGTTTACTATATATCTTCTCTAGAGAAAACTCTAGAAGAGAGGTAGACCCTCGCCTATTTTTAATTAGTTTGTTTTTTATGTAATTGTTCAGTATTTGGAGTTATAGTGGAGAAATAGTTCTAAGAGATATTAAGGAAATATTCACGAAAAATAGTCCAGCAATGGCATCCTCTTTACTACACAGAAAAGTCACTTTCATCATCAGGTCAGTGTACCAGGAGGAAAAGAAAAATATCATGACAAGAGGAAGTGTCTTCTAGTCACTGCAGCTGGGCTCTACCCAGTCACATAGTCCCAAGAAATGGAAGGAGAGAGATACTATAGAAATTCAAAGACTAATCAGATATTACGTTGAGAATCTTTATGCTATCCAATGAGAGAACATAGAAAAATTGGATAAATTCTTGGATTCCTAAACCTCTCAAGATTGAACCAAGTTCATATGGACGACCTAAACATATATATCCCTATTGAAAAAATTGAAATAGTAATCAAAAGTCTTCCCCAAAACAAAAGTTCAGACCCAGATTGTTTCACGAGAGAATTGTTTTTTCTTTAATTATTTTGAGTTTGTTAAATTTTTAATTATTTTATTTAAACACCATGGTTTACAAGATTGTTTAAAAATACCGGTAGTTGTTTTTTTCCACAGTTACTAAGTTGTTCATGACTAAGTTTCAGTTATACAATGTACAGCACCCTTTAACAGTACACATTTACTACTACTAAAGTTTTACTGGGGGTTGGGGGGGGAGTAGGAAGAGAATGGGTAGGGAGAGAGGAGGGAAGAGTGGGAGGGAAACTGATGACATTTGTAGTGAGAAACTGCACTGGTGAAGAGTGCTGTACATATTATGACTGAAACTTAATGGTAAGCAACTTTGTAACAATTTCTCAAGTTAATTCAATTAAAATTTATTTTAAATAAATTTGTCACACAAGTTATCTCAGAATTACCTTTCTAAAGTTTATCTTTATTATATTTTGTTTTTCAAGATTTATTAGTTTAAAATAAGATTCATTAGTCTACCAATTTTATAGTTTTTTCAGTAATTAAAATTTCCCTAAAATAAATAAATAAATAAAACTTCCCTAATAGTATTATGCTATATGAAGTACATACCAATGAGTATCTTTAAGTAATCTCTTTTTTCTTCTGATTTAATCAGCTCCCTGGTATCCTCTAAATAAGATCCTAATCATAAGTCCTTCAGTATTTGATTCTAAATGTCAGTTTCACAAATTCATAACTAAAATTTCAGGGTGATCCTTTTTATATCTGAACATAAGACTTTTCATAGCACACAGGAGACAAAGAGCTCTTCACAAGAGAAGATATAAAATATAAATATCTTTTGTTATATAGGAAACTTCAGCTATAAATTTATATCAAACTTGGAGATTTTTGAAGCAGAAGAGTGAAAATATCCTTTCCATGTAATACATAGTTGTATAATACTCTAAATATCTAATTTATTTGAAATAAGTTCTCATTTCATTAAAAAAAAGCAATCATTATCATGAGTCACATTTCTGGGCCTTAGGCAATTGTGTTTTTGTTTGTTTTTGATGGGGAGACCACACCTAGTAGCACTTAGGGATTACTTCTGGCTCTACATTCAGGAATTACTCTTGGCAGGCTTAGGGGACGATATGAGATTTCAGGGATCCAATCAGAGTTGTTTGCATGAAAGGCAAATTTCCTACTCATTGAGTAATCACTTTGGAACTGATTGATATTTTTTTTAACTAAGAGAAAATTCAGCTTCGTATAAATAGTTAGCCAAACGTTTTTTCTCAAAGACCATGAGTTTCACCATGGTGCTAATTTGCTACCATACCGATCATAAAATTTCAGAAATCACATCACAGTTTTCAACTGAAATAAAACCCTTTGTCAGAACAGAAAGGTAGACTGGATAGGTAGATGATAGAAAGAGTTAGTGGTAAAAGCTCAGTAATTGGAGGTAAGGTGGCAATTTCCTCTCACCAAAATCTCACAACCAGATCACATGTAAATCATTGTGAGCTCTACCCACATCTTCAGGTTCTAAACATCTACCAAACTGTAGGTAACCTATAAAGATTTTGAGCACATTGAGATTTTGATATAAGCCTACATTTGAGAAAGTAGAGTGGAGGGTCAAGGGAGCATTGAAGATATCTTTGCTTGAGTCTTGAAACAAATCAGTTTTTTAGTCCAATGTACCTTGACTCTAGTCCATGTTTTAACTAACCTGGGTCTTTCGTTCCATTCTGTTCCAGACACTATCAGGACTCCTAAGTTGTTGTTGAACCAGCTACTCTAGAATCAAGGAGGAGAGAGGATTTTTCCTTAACAAGTCACTGGGTTCCCTCCTTGATATACTGAATCAAGTATCTAGTAATGGCTCTGAAGATAATATACTACAAGTAGCCCCTTTGTTTCTTACAACTGTAAGTCATGAGAAACACTAACCTAGACTTATAGCTATTTCGTACAAGCTGGAATTCATTTTTCAGCAAAGTGTTTACTGACATGCCCTTTGTCAGTAATCATCTTTGATAAGTGACATTTAATACTAATGATAAAATTTTAGGTTGGTAGCAATAGTTTGGTAGTAATAGCACAGCAGATAGGGTTTTTACCTTGCATGTGACTAGCCAGAGTTCAATCCCCAGCATCCCATATGTTTCCTCTGAGCATAGTATGTTAAATGGATATTATCTTTATTTTTGCCTTTACTTTTGCAATTTGAGAAAAAAAAATAGGTGACAAATCCCTACACAATTTAAAGAGAAGAGAGTTCCTTGTGGACTTGCCAAAAATGAATAAAATCAGTACACAATTCTCATTCTGTCTTTTACTGCCATATTACTGGCCCCCCACAAGAGAGTAAATTCAAAGAACATTGACAAGTGTGAGGGTTTTTCTGAGAACTGTCAACCTAGGGAAGCCAATGCCATTTATGCTTGTCCTTCCTATGGGGTAGGTCTGTTCTCTGCCGAGTCAGAAGCAGAAAGAGGCAAAGTCACAGTAGATTTACTTTTGATATGAGGGTCACCCCAGATATGGATTTTTACTGAGCCAAAAAATGTTGCATCTTGAATTACAGTTACAAAATGGGAATTTGTTTTAAAAAAAAGGGGGGGGGGGGGCCGGGAGATAGCATGGAGGTAAGGTGTTTGCCTTTCATGCAAAAAGTCATCAGTTCGAATCCTGGTGCCCCATATGGTTCCCCGTGCTTGCCAGGAGCAATTTCTGAGCATAGAGTCAGGAGTAACCCCTGAGCACTGCCGGGTGAGACCCAAAAACCAAAAAAAAAAAAAAAAAAAAAAGTATTGGGAGAGCTTGCCCGCAGCTCCTGAAGTTAGGGAAGATATAGATTCTGCTACCTGTTTCTCACCAGAACAAGTATAAAGGTCAAGATTTAACTAGAGTTTTCCTAAACAGAGATTAGAAATAAAACTTCAGTGAAAAGTAATATGTACTTTCACTGGAAGAGGAGCAGTGACAGATTTCCACTCTCTACTTTGCCTAAAACCTCCCCCAAGTTCATCAATGAGCACAACAGGGCAATGTTTTGTGGAGCTAAATACAGCAATCAGTGGGGAGACAGGCCTGTTTGGCAGAATATTGTTTGCATTGAGAATAACAAGGGACAAGATGGCAGTATATAGATTACATCTTTTTATATGTAATATAAATATATTATATATTATATATAAATGGGGAAAAGTTAGCATCTTATAACTCACTGCATATTTCAGCATTGGTCATTGAACTTTGCCCTATGCCTTCAGTTACTCCTATTCTCTGCTCCAATCCGGAGAAGAGTAGAAACAGCACAGACATGTAGAAGGTGTAGAAAGAAGTGAAGAAACAGTGAAATATCAACTATGCTATGATCACTCACTCCTGCCACGAGTTAGCCTGAGCAAAGAGAATATAAAAGATTGGAATTAGATGAGCAGCACATGCTTTGAGTTATATTGAACTGGACTTTTTAATACCTAAATATCAGACTGCTCTTATGCCAGAGATGACTGAGAAATAAGGAACTCAGCCAGCAAAATTATCCAAGGGTTGAGAAATGCTATCTATGGAATAGGATTGAAGGTCAAAATTAAAAAGTTCTTTTGTTTTGGTTTGTATTGTTTTTGGGGCCACACCCTGTGGTGTTCAGGGGATACACTTGGCTCTGTGCTCAGAAATTGCTCCTGGCAAGCTTGGGGAACCATATGAAACACCAGGGATCGAACTCAGTTCCATCCTGGGTCAGCCCCATGCTAGACAAACACTCTACCACTGTGCTATCACTCCGGTCCCAGAAAAATCATTTTCTCATTGTACTTTCTTGAATCTCACCTTTTCAATAGGCTAGCTAATACTTTTGTTCACCAGAAGCTCTAGCTTGGCCAATAACTTCTAAGAGGACAAGCACACTGATCATTTCCTATGTTGTCAACTTAAGACATCGGGTGAGGCTTTGATATTAATGGCTATTTAGCAAATTGTGACAGCAACTGACCAATCATCTGCAGAAATGGTGCTTTTCTAATTCCAACACTTTGTGGTAAGCTTATTTTTAAAATATAACAAAATAGCATCTGGAGAGACCAGGATAAGGTTTAGGGAGATTCAGGAATAAATTTTCCCTCTAAATATCTACTGCTAACTGAATATTTTCCTGTTACTAACAGAGAAGAGGAGAAGAGTTGGCCCAGTTCCAGAGAGTTGTTTTTTTGTAAGACCAATGACTGGAGCCGAGAGCTATTAATCCAAGGCAATAGGATCTGGTGCTGAAGCCAATAGACCTGAAGAATAAATGAACAAATAAATGACAACAGGAATGTTGGAAGACAGGTTATCCAGCACTAGATTTGAACTTTGGTCAATTCAAGTGGATTAGAAATGAAAGTAAATTTAAATAAAGAGGCAGGAGCCTCAATCTTAATCCACGGAGGTCCTAGCTTGACTAACCAAACTAGGGGACACACAGAAGTAGTGGGCTTGAGTGGTTCATTATCCAAGAAATTCTTGAAGTTTCTGTTTTGAAATTTCAAGGACATGATTGTCCAGTTGGATTTGCTGGGCTCAAAGGCCCAGTAGGAAACAAGTCACTTCTCAGGAGCAGACAGGAAGAAACAGAGGCTGCAGGGTACTGGATGCTCCACAGGAGATGCAACTGCTTAATACAAATTCATAGGTGCTCACTTGGAAATGAGAACACAATAGTGGCGAAGTCACAGTGCACAGAAAATTTCCCCCATCTGACAAAACCTAGTGCTACAAATAATAGCAACTGAACACAAATACAGTGCGCAGTAGTGTGCAATAAATGGTGGAAGAGCCAAGTGCTCCCCACTATGCCCAGTTTCAGCTCTACCATGTAAGACAGTTGGGCTCCATGGTTTAAGATTCCTATCTGCTCTACTTGTCTACAAAGCAGAAACTCCAACTCTTCTTTCATCTTCTTCCATCATGAGTTTCTACCTTCACAGACATAATTCTGTTTTTCTTGTGGTATTTCTTTATGTATTAGAAATCAAATCTGCTGTTTCCCCCCCTTCTTTTAACAAAGCTGGTATTTTTATATTTCTGTTGATTTGGCAACAAGGTAGTAAGCACAGTTTTATTAGAACATGAGACACATTTCATCTGAATACAGATTTCCCTTCCTTTCTCTCTAGCAAAGGAGATTTTTGAGAGGATGGGGTTCCTGACAATATTCAGATGCAGCTTAGTGCTTTCTCGGGAAAACTCCAAAGACCTTCCATTTTTCTGGGGAAAGCTATCAGAACCTTCCATCTACCTGTTCCTACCACAGCAGTGTGAGGGGCTGACTTGGGGAGAAGCTTTGAGGTTGATTTCTAAGAATTAAGTCAAGAAAAAAAATGGTTTTCAGCCTCTTATTTTCCATCTTTTGTTTCTGTTTGCTGCTATTTTCAGAAACCAAACTGAGGACAAGCTTTTCCTCTGACTTGCCCAACTTTGCATAATATTAAAGACAGCCACATGACCTGGGCATCAACTAGTTTCCTGGCTGTTCTTTCCTGAACTGAATTCCTAATCTAAGAGACTGCAAAACACTGGTTTCTTTTAAATTATGTGGAGGCTGTGGTCAGACTGCTAAAAGTGAAAGCAGTTATAGGAGATGGCATTGTTTATTCCTCCACCCCTTTTTTTGTTACTGTCTTCTTAAGCCCTAAAAATGTTCAAGGCTCCTTACAATAGGTACTGTCAATGTGGTTTCTATAGTTACTTTGTATACTGAAAAGGAAAAAAAAGGCATTTTAGTTGAGATTGGAGATACTGTGAACATAAAACTAATATTCTGCTGAATATTGTTAAGGCAGGCAGCTACCTGCAAGCTATTACTTTTGTCAAAAGCAAGATGCTTCCACAAATGAGTTTTATTCCTAGTTTATCACACACGGTTGTAAAATGTGAACACTGAAAGCTTTTTCCCAGACCTCCAACCACAATTCTCTCACCTCACAAAAGAAACTGAGGCTTGAGGAAGCTGTTACTTGTAACATCCCACGATGTTCAGTGACAGGTATAGGATTCAAATCTGATTTCCAGTCCAATGCCCTGCTCACTCCACCTTTCTCTCTGAATCAATAGAAACTTTCATGAAAACTCTAAGCAACCTATATATTTTTGTGGAAATTCATCACTCTGAAACCAACACGTCTTTTAATAAGCATGTAGGTTTCTTCTATTCAAAATTATCCTGAAGCCAGCTACCTTTCGAAATAAAGAAAAAGCACAAAACGCTAACCCCCACAGCTCAATAAAATGATGGATGGTCCAGGGCGACAAGGTAACTAATTATTAACTGTAACATTAAACAAGCAGTTAACAAAGATTAATCTTCCAGTCTGTATGCAAAGTACACAGATAACTCATTAGTTTGCTAATTCCTCTTCTTTCCTGGCATCCTGAATAAATGAGCTTCTTTAAAAAAAAAATGAATGATTGGCCTGTGTGGGAGGACCTGAGGCAAGCTGGGGTAAGTGGGTTTCCTGAAGGATGTTCAAGGTGAGCAGATTTGATGGAAATTTGGGGAGAAGGGACTATGATGTGTTAGCTGTCCCAGCATTACCATATCTATGATAATCACTCTCATTACATGGGGCTGCAGTGCAATTATTTTCATCTCACTATTAGAAATCCTATAATTGGCCTTTTAACTAGAATTTAAGCTTCTAAATTTAAAGGTATTTCATTTTTAAAAGCCATGCTTATACTATATTTCTATGTGTCCATATGGAAGGTAAACCACTCTGATATCTCCCTTTTGTGGAGGGTCACTATATCACTATATCGGTGAAAGGGGAAGTGTTGATTTCTGGGCAATACAAATAGGAAAGTTAGCTATAGAACTCTGCACTCACAAATAATGAAGTATTCAGAGATATTTAAGCCCTGGAATCAGTCCATCTCATCACCCCCTGGAATCCCATGAGTAAAGAATAACTTTATAATTAAAGAATACTTCTATTACCAGAAAAGTACCAAAAGTAAAATTCCTCCTTTTCTCAGTATCCAGTCCTATTCCCCTTAGCTTTTAACATCTTATTTGTAAATTCTTCTTGTGACATTAAAATGATCTCACTATATTCATATCCTTGTGCTGTTGTTTTGTTTTGTTTTGTTTGGGGGCATTGGGAGTTACTTATGGCTCCGCACTCAGAAATCATTCCTGGTAGACTAAGGAGACCATTTGGGTTGCTGTGAATTGAACCTGGGTCTACCACATGCAATGCAAACACCCTACACACTGTGCTATCACTCCGGCCCCCATACACTTGTGTTGTGCTTGTAGAGAAAACCTGTGTATTTCTAATAGAAAACTGAAATATAAATGAAGAAATGAGCTTATTTCTATTAAATTCTGCATAATCACCCCCAATCACCAAATTCTTCTCTTGTTTTGCCAATGTTCAAAAGTAAACTGGAGCAAATCAAAACTTTGTTTTCAGGTGTTTATTTGAGTTCCATAAATCACAGTCAGATGATGGTAGGCCCATCATCTGGGCCTGGGTTGGCCTGGGCTCTGCACCCACAGGAGCTGGAGGACATTATATAAAGCATTGTGTTTTACAAAGTTATACATAGTTAATTTTTACTCCTTTTTTGTTTTGGTTTTTTTTTGGTTTTGGGCCACACCTGGCAGTGCTCAGGATTTACTCCTGGCTCTGCACACACATGTTAATCCTGGCAGGCTCATTGGACCATATGGGGATCAAACCTGGTACAGCCCCATGCAAGGCAAATGCCCTATCCACTGTGCTATTGCTCAGGCTCCTCAGTTAAGTTTTAGACATACAATGTTTCAGTACCAATCCCACTACAAGTGTCAACCTCCCTTCGCCAATGCTTCCAGAGTTCATCTCATACCACCACAAACCCTTCCCCAGGCTACTAGCATAACAGGCACTCTTTTTCAGTTTAATTGTTAAAGTTTTGGTCTCATGATATTAATTTTGTTGATTTCATGACTTAAATATTTAATTCTCTCCTTTCTAAACACCACCAATGCACCTGAGTCCCCTTGGCCCATGTCCCTCGTTATTTCACCATTTTCTTTTCCACTTAATTTCTTTCTTTCTTTTCACTATATTCTGGGGCCAAGTGTTCTACACAAATATCATTTCAACTATTGCATTCTTTCTGAAGTAATTTTAAACACCACATGAAAGAGCTAATCATTATGTATTCATCCTTCTCCTGGCTTACTTCCTTCAACATGATATTTTCCAGTTCCATCCATATTGCAGAAAATTGCGTGATTGCATCATTCCTTACAACTATGTAGTTTTCCATTGTACATATGTATCACATCTTTATGATCCACTAGTGTTGGGCATCTCAGTTTATTCCAGCTCTTAGCTATTTTGCTCAGTGCTGTGATGTATAGTGTTGGGCATACATCCCTTTGAATGGGTATTTTCTATCTTGGGTATCAATATCCAAAAGTGGAATTACTGGGTCATATGGCAGCTTAATTCTAATAGTGAGAATCCTCCAAATTGATTTCCATAGGGGCCGAACTAGACAGAACTCCCACCAACAGAGGGTGAGAGCTCCTTTATCACCACATCCCTGACAACCCAAATTGTTGCATGTATGTCTCACCAGTGTAAGGTAATATCTCATTGTCATCTTTATTTGCATTTGCCTAATGATAAGAGATGATTAGCATCTTTGTATGTTCCTATTGGCCATTTGGAGGAGGAGATTAATCTTCATGGCTGCTTTGTATATGCTAGATACCAAACCTTTATCTTCTATGTTGAGTGCAAATATTTTCTCTCACTTAGCTGTCTTTCAGTTTCAGCCTGTGTTTCTTTTGCAATACAGAAACTTTTTTGTTTGATGTAGTCCCATTTGTTCAGATTTGATTCTGTAGCTGTTGCCATTGGCATCATATCATTGAAGGCTCCTTTGAGGTTTAGGTCATGGAGTGTTCTTTTGCCTATGTTTTTCTCAATGTACTTTAGAGATTCTGGTGTGATCTCACAGGGGACAGCCTTATAGGAAAGGCACAGAAGCCGTGCAGAGAATAGACATGGTTTTCAGCGAGTGTCATTTAGGAGAAACCTGTTTGGCTGTTCTGACAGGTTTCTCTAGGGCTTCACTTTCTCAGGTGGGAGTGTATTGACTCTGGTTTATGTTTGTACTGACAGAGAAAATCAGGTGGTGAAATCCACTTCCATATACAGGTCTCCTTATTGGAAGGACTCAACAAGAAAAGTTTTGCTTATCCTTTGGCCTGTTTTAAAATATGTACACCCTCGTTAGCCATTTCTGTTCCATATTAAGACTAATTAAGATATCACTGTTATAGTAAAAAAAGACCTTTGTCACTCAAGACAGTTTTCTAGGCAATAAGGTCTGATGAAACTCTTTCTAGTCCTTCATTATTCTTTTCAGTCAGCCCACACAATAATGCCTTACACGTCCACTTTCATGGATTTCTTTTTATTCTGTTAAAATATCTTCTAAAGCAATTTTTATATAAGCAATATGGGAGATAAACTCTGAAATCATATATGTCTAGAACTACTTTTACATTGGTTTAAATTTGATGATATATATGGATATAGAAGTTTAGATTCAAAGCATTTGCTCTCAGAATTTTAAAAACACTCTATAGTTATTGTATCCGAAGCTGCTAATGAAAACAATCTATGTTGGTATAATACTTGTTTCCTTGCGGATAACATGCTTTTTTCCCCTCTTAAAGCCACAAAGATTTTCTTTCAATCCTTGGATTTATGAAATATATATTTTTCATTAATCCAGGCAATATCCTTTTCCATTAATCCAGCTCAGCCTTCAGCAAGCTTTTCCATGTGAAGATTTAAAATTCTCAGCTCAGAAAATGATCTTCCATTTTTTGATTACTTCATTTCCAGAATTATTTTTGTCTTTCCCTTCTAGAATTGCAGTTGGATGAATGCTGAACCCCTTGATCTATTCTTCATGTTTCTTAATTTGCTTTGCCTACTTTCTGTTTCTATTGGTTTGGCCTATATTCTACATTTTATCTTTGCGATCTCTTCACTCTTCCAAGGTAGTCATTCAGGATACACATTGATAACTTTATTTTAGCATCATATTTTTCAAATTCTCATGTCTAGTTCTTTACTGGGGACTGATTGCTTTTTATATTGACCTCTTTGTAGGACATTGACACGGTGTACTCTTGTCTTATGATAATACATACTATTTTATTGACTTGCTTTTGACTGTTGTTTGCATCTTAAAATGTACCATGTTTGGTTGGGCTGGTCCTTTTGCATGCTTTTTTTTTTGCCTCAAATTTGGTGGCCCTTAGATAGCTGATTACACTTTAAAATACTTTGTAATTTATTGATCACTGTGAGATAAAATTTTACAAAGTTCTTCAGAATTGAATTTCAGTTGTAACATGCTCCAGCACCCACCCCTTCACTAATGTTTTCTTTCTTCCATCAGTGTCCCCAGTTTCCCTCCTGACCTTCAAGTCTCCCTTTATGACAGTCACTTTTCATTTTTTCCTTAGTTGTTCAATAATATTTATGATAAACATAATATGGAGATTATAGTCAATGTTATCATTTTCCTTGGGAGTGATCTATGTTTTGTTAATAATCCCTTTACATTAAGCATTACCATGTTTTCATACCCAGCAAGGAAGGTTAAGCCCTGCCAACCTGTTAATACAAGCCCAGGCCAGTCGGCATGAACAGAAAGGGAAAGTGGTATAATCAGAAGTGGTTCCCTTGGGTCCTCTGGAATGCTAATAGGAAAACTGCCCCAAAATTCTGGGGTGTCTCAACTCAGAATGCAAGAATACTCCCCCAACAGAATTTTAATGATGAGAGCATCTTGAGAAATGAGAGGTACTTGCCACTGGGAATTTCATCCTCGGGGATTTGAATAAGATTATCTGGCACAGTAACTTTCTCTCCTGGGAAGTAATGCCACAGCTGGAAAAATAGAGAAATGCCTAAGAATTGAAACAAAAGAAAAATAGTCATACAAAGCCCACATAGCATTCACAGTTCTGTAGAGCTACCCACTCTTTAGTTGGCCCACTCAGCATATCTTTCAATCATATTTTCCTTTCCCTTCTTTTTCACTTAAAAAATTTATGTCACTTACTTGTATTGGGTAGCCTGCAAATTTCTCTCCTGAAGAGACAAGAACCAAGACAATTTTCCTACTAACTAGTCTACTTTGTAGAAATGCCTAATGCCTATTTGAGAGTTCTGAAAGAGAAAATTTTACACGTACCAGGTCCAAAACCATCTGATTATTTGCATAGACTCCTCACTGCACATCCTTCTGCACCTGACACTGAAAATCTCTTTTCCCATCTTATTGAATAGTCTGTGGGGGTCATTTTTTCAGCAAAATCATTGACTGATTCAATCATCTGATATAGCAAATTATTTCCAAGTTGTTTCTGCTAAAGTAATTAGAAATAAAATGTCAATGTAGAATTTTTGATGTAAATATATGCTATGTTGAACCAAAAAATAAACATAAAGGTATCACATTCTCATCAAAAATTACACTAAGGGGCCAGATAGTTCAATACACTGAGCACATGCTTTTAATGCCGAGACTTGGGTTCTGACCCCAGCATTAGATGATTCCCCAAGTATTTCAGACATAGTATCCTCTGAGTCCCTCTGGGTAAGGGACAAAATTAAACAAAATACACTGAGAAGGGAAAATACACAGAAGAATTGTGAGTGCTAGAGATCACAATGTTTGGATAATCCTGGGAACTACAGAAAATGATGCTTAATTTTGTGGGCAAAGAACCGTAGCTTATTTAATTGTTATAAAATACCAGAACTGATCTTCTAGAAAAGGTTATCAGCTTCAGGCAAACATAAAATATAAATGTTTGGATTTTTAAAATAAAGTGACAACAGGATAAATCATGATAAAATCCCAAGACTGCAAACTCAATTCCCATCTCTACCCACATGTACAAACTTTGTCCCTGCTATTGGAGATCTGCTATTTAGGATTCCCAACACCAAAATTAAGTTTGTGACCTCTATTCTTCCACAACCAGAATTGTATAAAGACCCCAACTGAAGTTAAGAATCCCTAGCAACAGTTACTAAAAGATGTGGGAGCCCTATGACCAGGAGTCATACATGAGTCATACTGAAACAGAATATATACTAGCAACATGACTATAGTGTGACCCCCAACAAGCAAGAACTGAAGTCAAGTTCTTGCTTGTTCTTTTTAACTTCTTCTTGTTTGTTCTTGCTGACTTCTGGTCATTCCAGCAACATCATCAACAAGCTCCATGAAGGGAAAGGTTTGAGAAAGAAAAGGAAAGAAAGGGATATTGGAGAGAGAGAGGGAGAGAGAGAGAGAGAGAAAGAAAGAGAGAGAGAAGAAGCTGGTGGAAATGAAGGTCAAGTAAGTTTCTCCTCAAGCTTTACTTTATGGAACTTTCTTTTGAAAGTTCATTCCTATGTGAAAACTGTGGTATAATAAAACGGAATTACTTCATAATAGTTTCTTTGCTAATTGAATACTAATGTATTTGAAAACTGAGTGATTTTATTCCAAAATATCCAAACAATAGCAGAAACAAATGATATGCTTAGGGAGAATGGTCAATCCATTTCTAGAAACTCAACTGTGTTTCATCTGTGAAGGAGTAAAGACACCAGATTCTCTCCTACATTGGCTTCTGTTTAACTATAAAACTTTAATGATAAGACAATTTGTTACCCTTATACTCTGCCTACAAAGCAATAATGACCAAATAACTTTCTTTTTTTTTTTTTTTTTGGTTTTTGGGTCATATCATCAGTGCTCAGGGGTTACTCCTGGCTCTACACTCAGAAATCACTCCTGGCAGGCTCAGGGGACGATATGGCATATCGGGATTCGAACCACTGGTTTTCTGCATGCAAGGCAAATGCCTTACATCCATGCTATCTCTCCAACCCCCAAATGACTTTCTTTTATATGTTTGTGCAACTGTCATTAGAGACTTGTGATTAACTTTAGATTATAAAAAGATAATTAATCTACACAAATTTAAAACATATGAGTGCACTGTAATCATGTACTACAATCCCAGCTATTGTTTAAACCACCGGCAAAAAAATAACTTAGACCTTCAAGATATGATGGCTAGAAATGTCTAACTTATACTGAAAGGAAATGGTCCTTCTTTGATGTTTCCAGAAATTTCTGGAACATACTTGGGAAAGTAAAAACATATGTAAAACTATCATCATCCTTGCCTCACTCCATAGTCATAGGAGCATTCTGCATTTCAGAACATTATTAACTATTTGTTCACTTTATGGCCCCCTTACTATAACACAGGTTCTTCAAGAGATGGATAACTCCTTCATCTTCAAATCACCAGCTCAGTTCCAGTCTTTTTCAATACACTTAAGTAGTCTTTGTTTTAGGTATTTGTAAATAGGTATGTGTAATAGGTATTTTAAATACAGTATGCATTTCTGGAAAAAAACTGATTTTCTTAGAATATACATTCTAAATGGACTGAGTAAAGAAGATCTAAGAAAGGTTTCTTGAATATATGAGAGAAATGACCAGGTGAAAGGTAAAGAAAAACTAATGATTCATTAAACGAATGGCTTCACTCCATCTGTAACAACTCAGCACCTATGGAAATGTCACACAAACACAAAGAGAAATCTTGGAGAATGACTAGTCTTCCCTTCAATGTCCAGAGAATAGAACAGCAGCGTATTTTGCAGAAAGTCTACGCATGGACCTCTCCGTTTCAAAATGCATTTGTTCCCTCTTCTCTGGCTACTTTCAGAAAGATCACGGGGCGCTTTAAAAATTGTTGACCCTCATCTAAGTTCAAAGGGGCCTGGAAGCTTTGAATTCATCTCTTCTGGCCTTCAGCCCTGTGCTTTCAGGCAGATGCACTTTGCAGGAAGGCGGAAGGCAAAGCAGATGGATGGTTTGCTGACAGGATCAAAATTCTTCCTGGAGCACAAAAAGCAGGGTGATTGCTGCTCATGCTGCTGCTGCTGCTGCATGTCACCCACTCGAGCAGAGGACTGTGCTCAATTAGGAGAATTTAAACTCAATTGTCATAGCGACAGATAACTGTGATTGGGGAGGTTTTCTGCTGATTTGGTCTTAAAAGTTTGTCTCCTATTTTCAGTCACTGATTGTTGTCAGACATTGGATTTAGCATCTTTGTTCTTTTCTTTGTCTTCCTCATTCTGATCTCTGATTTCTCTTCCGACTTTTCAACATGCAAGCCTAATAGACAAAAAAGTTTAAAAAAAAATGGAAACGGGTTGATGGTCCTACTCTTTTGAGCTAATTGGAAAAATTGCTATTTTTCTCCAGTCGCCTAAGAAACTTTCTAGGACTTCCATGTTCCAGACCCCAAACCACTGAAAATCAAATTGGAACAGAAGTTGTAGTTCAACTTCTGTTGTACCCTTTAGCATACAACATTAAAGGTCCAGAAAGACGAAGCTGTTTTAGCATTAACAGTCTTAGAAATTTAAACTGAAGTGAAGATGGCTGCCTCCCCTGGAACTATTTTCCTTCCAGAACTCAAAAACTTCCAGGTGTCTTTAAGCTACTCTGAGTCCCAATTCCCATGAAGAAATATGGGATATCAGAGATAAAGTCTAAACTCTCTATGAACACATAATAAAATCAAGGGTCATAGAAAGAATCAGAGCACAAAATCTGGTCCAATGAGCCTCAAACAATCAACAGAGGATCAACTCACAATAACTGAGTCTAAACCTACAACAAAACATGATTTTAATTTCCACTGAGAGAAAAGTCTGTGGGAGATCTGGGACATCAGAAAGTAGCAAGTTTCATAGACAGAGTGCTAAGTATTTCTTTTTTTTTATTTAAATGTTTACACCTTAGTGTAATATTGTACTCCATGTTCTTTTCATGTTTATAGTAGAGTATACTCTGACTTAAAGTTGAGTAAAACTAACCCATTGGAAAAATTAACTATGCTTATCTTTGGATTCAAATAAGTCTTGGAAGTTTCCTGATTTTAAAATCATCAGTAGGTTGCAGTAAGGAGTTTGAAATACTGTGAGTTAGGGATAGTCACTGAGCTATAGTCATTGAAGTTCTATTTACAATAGCCAGAATATGGAAACAACCCAGATGCCTCACAACAGATGAGAGGCTAAAGAAACTGTGGTACATATACACAATGGAATACTATGTAACTATCAGGAAAAATGAAGTCATGAAATTTTCTTATACATGGAAACTATTATGTGAATGAAATGAGTCAGAAAGAGATAGACACAGAATAGTCTCACTCATCAGTGATATTTAAGAAAGCTAAAAGACAGTATGTTAATAATAACGAAAGACAATAGAGATGAGGAATGGAAGGACCAGCCACGATATGAAGATTACCACAAAGAGCCGTGAGTGCAGTTAGTGAAACAACTATCCTAACAAGCAGCATGACAATTGTAGTGAGTTAGAGAAATGGAATGCCTGTCTCGATTACAGGCAGGAGATGAGGGAGGGGGAAATTGGGGGGGGGAGGGTATTGGTGGTGGAAAGGTTGCTCTAGTGAAGGGCAGTGATCTTCTTTATGACTGAAACCCAACTACAAAGATGTTTGTATCCATGGTGCTTAAATAAATATATTATTAAAAATAAAACAAACGTAGAGGTTTTAAAAAAAGGATGAGTATGTAAAAAAAATTGCACATCCTAAGGTAGGATATAGGTGATTCCACAATGGAATACATAATGTTTATTTTTGCTAAACTGGTTTTATTGACTTTCTTCTAAACTCTTTCACTTGAGATTTTCTATGTAGATAAGGGTCTGTTGCTACTACAGCAATGCCAAAGAAAAGGACTTTGAACTTTTGATAGGCTTCATTCATTCTAGTCGCCTTTTATTCCTGCTTAAACTTTTTTCCTGAGATAGCGCCAGTATTTTCTGGACTTGTACTGCTGTCACACAGACACTTGTTGGGCCTTTATCTTGCCTCTCTAAAGAGAGGTCCAGTCATAATACTTTTGTGTTGCTTTGGAGCTGGTGATAGGGTAATTTCTTTTCTTTAGGTATTTTTTCTTTCTTTTTTTTGGTTTCATTACTACTTGAAACTCATTGCCAACTAACTCACCAATTTACCTGCTTGCTTCAGAAGTATGGTTCTCTCTCCATGTGGTACTTTTCTGTGAAATATCAAGCCTAAAGAGATATTTAGTTTAGGGTTATTTTTTTATTTGGGGGGTTGTTTTTGGGTCACACCTGGCAGTGTTCAGGGGTTACTCCTGATTCTGCATTCAGAAATCGACCCTGACAGACTCAGGGGACCACATGAGATGCCAGGAATTGAACCCGAGTCTATGCCAGGTCAGCCACATGCAAGACAAATGCTCTACAACTGTGCTATCTCTCCAGCCCCAAGTCTAAAGAGATAAATGGTCAGACCTAACTTCTACTATTACAAACACACAGAGTCAAGAGCTTTTATACAGGAGTTGCCTTATTATTTTGAATACACCAATCTAACAAAGGAAGCAAAAAAAAAAAAAATAGATCCCTTTCTGGCTTTATTCTGGTCAATGAACTCTGTAATTCAACTTTACCCAATCCTGATTTGGGGGATATTAACATAGTTTTCAGGATCTCCTCTCAAAAATTGAAATCTCATGCATAAGTTATCAAATAATAGGATCTAAAGCAAAGCTTCCAGTCATGTTCTTAATCAGACTCTCAATGGCTCACCAACACCATCAGAAAGAAGAGCCGCTAGATTTGCTCCAAGCTTTACTATACATGTATCCAAGAGCTACTTTATGCCCTCAATTCTGTGCATGAGGAGAGCTGAAAAGGCCACTAATAATATAACAACTTAGCAACTTTATGTATATTTCTATCTTAAAGCCTAACTTTCCCCCAGAGGTTAGGAACATTCTGTAGTGGCATAAAATGAGCATGTCTGCTTTAAAATTCGCTGCCTACTTCTGTGCTGAAAAGGAACATAATCCTATCACATTGCCAAACCAGTGAATCCATAGAAACAAAAATCCATTATTTGGAAGAAAAAATGAGGTACTCTAAAATTTAATGCATAGCTCCCCTTGTAATGTCAGTAATTACTTCTTTTTGCAAATATAAATGTCCAAGACATATTTATGCAATTATTAATTAATTAATTGAAAATTCTACACCCCATTTTACTTTTTGGAAACAGACCCTAAACAATGGATGTGATCTATCTACTAATGCTTCTGAATATTCAGTTAGTATTGAAGACTATCCTTTCTTAATTTTAGAAATTTACACTTCTTTTCTTTGCTGTCTCTTATTCAATCCTTCTATTAAAAAAATAATTTCTGGAATATTCTAAAACTAGCCTCAAATTTTAAGCTATTTATACCTCTACTGTAACATAATTGGCATAAAACATTGTGTAAATGACATAAAACTTTCAATATGTTGTGAAATAATTTCTTCTACCGAAAGGTGAATTAAAACACATACCAACAGGATCAGGTAACTAGATTCCAAGTGGCAAGAAATACGCTTATCAAATCTACATCCTGAATTCTTTTTTATATATATTTTTTATTTAGACACCTTGATTACATACATGATTGTGTTTGGGTTTCAGTCATGTAAAGAACACCACCCATCACCAGTGCAACGTTCCCATCACCATTGTCCCAAATCTCCCTCCTCCCCACCCAACCCCCGCCTGTACTCTAGACAGGCTCTCCATTTCCCTCATACATTCTCATTATCAGGACAGTTCAAAAATATAGTTATTTCTCTAATTGAACTCATCACTCTTTGTGGTGAGCTTCATGAGGTGAGCTGGAACTTCCAGCTCTTTTCTCTTTTGTGTCTGAAAATTATTATTGCAAGAATGTCTTTCATTTTTCTTAAAACCCATAGATGAGTGAGACCATTCTGCATTTCTCTCTCTCTCTGACTTATTTCACTCAGCATAATAGAATCCATGTACATCCATGTATAGGAAAATTTCAAGACTTCATCTCTCCTGACAGCTGCATAATATTCCATTGTGTATATATACCACAGTTTCTTTAAATTCTATGCCTACCACTCATGGTCTCTCTAGCACAGCAATAGGTCAGTAGCTCACTAGGTCTCTGAATATAACAGCACCAGGCATTAACAATGAATCATCTGATCTACACAGTGAAGGAGTGTAAAATCACCCCACGTGCTATCTATTTAACCCCAGGTGAACAAGTTTAAATCAGGGTAGCACATGAAATAATCTAGACCAGGCCATGGAAAAACATGTATAGTCTGTAAGTCTTCTACCTAATATCTCCAGTCAACTGCCTGCCAGAATTGCTGTTTTTATTGAGTACATAGACCACCCCTGGGTGGGACAGTAAGGATAGTGTAAAGACAGATAGCTCCGACTATCCTGAGCCAGTCACACCCATGTCTCACATGCAAGGCAATCTCTATTTTGGGGTAAATCCAAATTATTAACAAACATAGAAAGGAACCAGGGATGGTCTTTGTTTTATGTAAAATAAGGTGTAACCTAACAAAGAAGTACCCTTAGTGGCCCTTGGCCCCTCAAATAGCACTGGTTGTGAATCTATATAAAAAAAATAAAAAGTAAAAAGACACATCTCTTTCCATAGTTACCTATGTATGCATACACACATATATGTATGATGAGAAGTCTTCAAGATATCTTCTGATTGCAACTTTCAAATATACTATAGAGTATCCTTGCTGTACATTAGTTACTGAGGACTCACTCGTTTGACCTGGATGTAAACTATTCTCAAATATTGTCTGAAAAAGCATCAGCCTTATTCTCTTGAAATCATACTATTCTCTTGAAATCATTCTCTTGAAATCTTGAAAGCATAACAAAAAGTTCCAAAGATAAAAACTCACCACTGTCCAAAACACAATTTTCCAGTACTTCAGTTATGAGTGTGAAATATCAATAATTTAATACCAATAGCAACAACAATGCCTTCTAATTCTCTTGTCTGAATCAGATACTATGCAAATGTATCAAATCAGTGTTAGAGAATCTCAATTCATCTTCACCCAACTCCACCAACATGGACTGTTCTCCCCTAAGTAATATAGATAAACAAGACTCTAAGCTTTTAAGGAATATGCACAAGATCACATCTCTAGGCAATGATAGAGGCAGAACTTGGAGATTGGCCTCCATGATTTCTGTAGACAAGGGTTCAATTTTTCTGATGTTATTGAGAGGAGTAAACTCTTGCACTGTGTGGTAGAACTTTTGCTTCTAAAGAAGCATGGGATGTAAACAAGATCAGGTAATTGTTGAAGGGCAGGTTAGAGTAGTCCAGAAATGGAAAATAAATATACCAGTTCTCTGATCCCTTCCAGCCTTCAAGAGACTTGTAGTTATTCTAGCACTAGTTTTTCTTCTGATTATAACCAAGTTCTTTGGTCTTCTTAAAGCAATTTACCTGTGTCTTTTGGAATCATGTTTAATTTTTTGGTACCATTTCTCAACTATTCTCAAATCAGTGTTTCCCAAAGTGGGAAATACTTTAGCTCTGGGGTACACCCAAATGATTCAGGGAAAGGTATGGTAGTAATTTTGTATGCAATTGACAGTGGGGTTCTTTCTATTTATTCACTTAAAAAAGTAAATTTCCAGGAAGGTGCTGAGTGATTTTCTTTTCTGAAAAGGTGATAATCAGCCCACTACTTGAGAGCCTCTGCCTCACAGCCAACAATAGGTTAGAATTAATGTAAAGTCGCAAATGTTATATACTCAGGAATTGTATAAATCAAGTCCACAGAGTCTTGAATTTATAGCTTATCAGCTCAAAGATCAAACTTCCTCAAGTTGAATGTTTATTCATCTAATACAGCAGGTCTTCAATGGCATTTTTTCAGTATTTCATTATGATGTTGATGAGAAAATAAAAAAGAAATACCAGCCTTCATTAAATTAAATGACACCACTGAAGTATCTTCTTTTATATGTTGTTTTTCTTAGTTTCCAGGAGTCTATTGACAATAGTAAGAATTTATTGTACAAGAACTTCAACATCTTCTTTAGACAGCCATGGCATTCCTACTTTGAACATTTCCTTTATGACAGATGCTACAAAGTATGCCTCGAGAGGCCCAAGTGATATTACAGCAGGTAGGGCATTTGTCTTGCATGTGGCTGACCCAGGTTCGATTCCCAGCATGCCATATAGTCCCATGAGCTTGCCAAGAGTGACTTCTGAGCGCAGAGCCAGGAATAACTCTGAGCACTGCCAGCTTTGATCCAAAACTAAGAAATAAAATATAAAGTAAACCTCAAAAAATCATACTTAATTCTCAAAGCGACTTTATGTAGTAGTTACATATGGTGCCATTTACAGATGAAGCTGTAAGGAGGTAATTGACCTTGAAGCAGAAAGAAAGTTGCATGTGTTAAACTCTTCTCAGGGAACCTTGATTGTCTGACAACAAAACCCTTGTTTCTCACTATGCTTTTCATGTACTTTAACTGGCTATTGGATCTAGTTGAGAGAAAACTGCATTGCATTTTAGTGAGAGGTAAAATACTTCTTATACATCTTTATTCTCTGCTCTGCTTTAATTCCAAATGGAAGAATTATTCTGCTTAGAGCCTGCATCTCAGCAATGGTCCTGTCTCCCACCTAGTCACCCACACCAGGTTGAGTTCAAGCCCTCCTCTGATTTCTTGCCTTGTTTCAAGAACTCAGCCTGCTAATGTTAGCAGCACCTTAACAGAGTTACAGACCTGCTACATGAACATTTCTCTAAACAATGATCCCACCCATAGGGGCTTACAGAGTTGCCTACAAGAAGTCTGCCAAGGGGCCCGGGAGATAGCATGGAGGTAAGGCGTTTGCCTTTCATGCAGAAGGTCATCGGTTCGAATCCCGGTGCCCCATATGGTCCCCCGTGCCTGCCAGGAGCAATTTCTGAGCATGGAGCCAGGAGTAACCCCTGAGCACTGCCGGGTGTGACCCAAAAACCAAAAAAAAAAAAAAAAGTCTGCCAAGATTGTACAAGAGCCACAGGGGCTGCAACTTCCTCTTTTTGTCTGTCTGTCTGTCTGTCTTCCAGACAACAGATCTTAGAAATGTCCGAACTCGGATTTCTCTAAGAAAGATGCTGCAGGATGTCATTCCATAGCAGAACACTTGCCTTGTATGTGTAAAGTTCTAGGCTCAATCTCCAGTGGCACAAAGAAGAAGAAAACAAAAAGAAAGATGTCATGATTGAATGGCTCATAAACAAGGAATTCCTTTCTCAATGTTTTTAAAGATTGAAAGTTTAAGGTCATAATTGGATCCTGGGGAGAGCCCTCTTCTGGGTTTCAGACTGGCTGTTTTTTCTTTTTGCCTTCCCTCACAAGGCAGGGAGCAGAGGATGGGAAGCCATCAATGAAGGGATACTCATTCTCTTGGAGTGTTATACCTTCACAATCCTTCTAAATTACCTCTCATTATCCCCTCTTAATCACATTACTTGATAGAAGGTGCAACATTTAAATCTGTAGGGGCACAAATATCCAGTTCATAATAAGAGACTATAGATGCAAATACACCCCTTCCATTATCCTTTGATGTATTAAAATTTAAGCATGCAAACATTTGTTGAGTACCCACTCTGTTTCAGGTCCTGATCTGGGCAAGGGGAACCCATAGATAATTGAAGGTCTAGTCAAAGAGCAGTAACTAAATTCAAGTCTAATGAGATAAGAGCTGTGATGAAGACCTAGATAAAGAAGTCTAGGTACACAGAGGAGGAGCCAGTTCATTATGCCTGCCAAGATGGGGGTGTTTCACATGTCATGATAGTTTTTATAAAGCCAGTAATGCATACTTTTAAGCAGAGAAACGACCTGGCCAATTGTATTTCAGGATAATATTTCCAGCAATGAACATTCTCAAGGTCAGAACTGCCCACCTCTAGCCACCTTCTGACAGAGTTCACTGATTCCAATAATATGATGGATGGAGTTTCGACTACATGCTACATTTTGGGATGGGGAGCAAGGAAGACCCTGTCTAGAGAGAATGTAACAGGCAAACAGGTTATTATGTGCATTGAGATGTGTGTATTTAGAAGGATCTCACAGGAGAAGCCAGTCTTGCTTTCCAGATGTGATATTTACCCTGTATTCTGATACAGAAGTAGCAGTTGACCATAAATATGGGGCAAAAGAGGGGGGAATGAGCAGGGAAAATTTTCTGCCAGAATAAATAGCATAAACAGATGCCTGGGGGAAAGACATGTTTTGGCTGACCCTGTTTAATGTGGCTTAAGAGGAAGTTGGAGCAATGGGAAAGGACATTTTTATCCAACTGGAGTGAAATGGCTTCAGGAGAATTAAAGGCCAAAGGGAGCATGGATGCCATCAGATGAAACAGCAGAGAGCAGAGCAGCCTATCAAGGGAGGAGGATGAGTCATGACTGAGGGGAAGGGATGAAGAGCAGGTACCTGGGCAGGAGTAATTGGTTGAAGATGGATTACAAAATGACAAAGGGAAAGATCCATTTTTAAGTTAATGACAATAATAATCTTAAGAACATCACACAGAGATAGCTTCACAGCAGACAACTCTCTCCATTGAAAGAGTGAATCTCCAATACCTGCTCCAGTTTCCATAGTCCAAATATGCTGCTACTGATGGGATGGTCTGATCCAGGGAAGGAAACAGGGCATGTTTGGGGCTAATCCTTGCGTTCCTAGAGTCTGCGATTATGCCCCTCTGACCCAAGTGTATGGAACTAGGAGAACCTCTATTTACTGAAGTCTGAAGGGCTTCATGCCTTCAAGGGCATTCAAATGCCCAGACATCCAATCTACTGAAACTAAATCACACAGGGAATGAGATAAAGAAAGGATAGCATAAGCAGACAGAGCAGAGAGCAAATGAAATGAAGAATGATTTGAGTTGTAGAGGAGGGTGACAAGAGAAAGAGGAGATGTAGAAAAGAAAGGGAAGAACATTGAGCAGCATCAGAAAACACACTCAAAAGAAACGATGTTTATGGTGCAAAATGTGGTACCATTGATGCCAGAGGCACCACGATATGAGGGCGGGATATTTTTGCCTTCTTCAGCCACAGAACCCTTTCTAAAAAAATGTACCTGAATTTCTACTCTCCTTTTGCTAAGCTTGTCAGAAGTAACAGAAATGGCATGACAAATGTCAAAGTACTTTATGCTTAAACTTTGTGATTGATAGATCTACAGGCAGAAATTATCTCATGAACCTGAAACCACTATGAAAATAACTCTGACAAAAGAAAATTGAATGCTAAGAGTGGAAATACCATGTGCCAGTTATTGTACAAAAATATGCGACAATGAATTAATCAAGTCCCTGCTGTGCACACATGTATGTCACGGGAATGGTGAGGGGATACAGGAAGCAGGAACAAAGGCACCAAGCATGAGGCTCACCGTATATTTATGAACAAGTGGGCATTGCCCCCGTGGGGGTCTTCATTTAGAGTGATGATATCCAATGTTCCTAGTATCTTAGAAATATTTCTCTCGAGTGGCCAGAGCTATAGCACAGCAGTAGGGCAGATGCCTTGCACACGGCTGATTCAGGACTGACCTTGGTCCGACCCCCCAGCATCCCATATGGTCCCCCAAGCCAGGAGTGAATTCTGAGTGCATAATCAGAAATAACCCCTGAGCATCACAGGGTGTGGGAAAGAGAAAGAAAGAAA
>PVKC010004223.1:6441-36308 GCA_004027635.1 Crocidura indochinensis | reverse complement strand
CATGGATTTTATGTGGTGCTTATCTTTATTGTTGGAGTGCTCACTGGTTATTTTATTTGACACTTCTTTTTTCACTGTTTAGGTGTTTCACCTTCTTTTTCCCCTTTGTCTCTCAAACCGATGATGAGCACCTCTAGAAGGACTCCGCCCATTTTTGGCGTATTTGATTTTTACCCCAGTTTATCACTTTTCACTTCTTCAAACAAAACCGCATAACTAGAACTATCTAGTCCCGCCTCCCAGTTAGAGTGGGAAATAAGGGAAGTACCAATACCAAACAAGTATAAGACCACTAAGCTGTAAGCTAGACACAGAGGAGACCATCTATTCTAGCAGCCCTAAGGGAGAGGGAGGTGGATATGGGTGGTAGGATGGGAATGGAGGTGGAAGGAGGACAATTTGATATGGGAACCCCCCTGATTTTATGTTTATATGTACCTAAAATATTATTGTCAACAATATACAAAAAATAAAGAAATATTATTTAAAAAAAAAAGAATCACTCTAGGCAGTGCTCAGGGTACTATACAGGAATGGGAATCAAACCCGGGTCGGCCAAATGCAAAAAGATATGGGATATTGCTACCTTATTATTTTCTCCATGTAAAAGATAATATTTTATACAGCATAGATTTTGAAAATTTTGAATATGCTATTATATGCAGTGGCATGTATTTCAGAAACAAAATATGGGATGCTTGGTTTCAAAGACACTTTAACTTAAGACTAAAGTGATAATACAGTGAGTAGGACAGTTGCCTTGCATGCAGCCTATCCTGGCTGATCTAGCACCACATCTGGTTTCCCTAATCCTGCTAAAGGGGATCTCTGATCAAAGAGACAGGAATAAGCTCTGATTAAGTCTTACTTCCAGGTAAGTCACTCACCCAATGAAAAAAAAATACAGTTTTTATAAAGCATCAGAGCCTTACTGTCTTACAATCTATACATGGCCCAATACAAGTTGATAATGAAATCTTTCTAAGTTCAACATAAGTACATGTGCTGGTTACAATTAATGTATTAACCAAAAACAAAGTCATTTACTTTTATTAACATGATTATAACTTATCCCCACTCCAAAGTATATATTTTTTAGTTTGCAGAAAAAAATTAATTATGATGATATGGTCATTTTCAGTAAAAGTATGAGTAAGCAGCTAGTCTCCAAGTAATAGCTTTATTCAGAACATTGAGAAATTGATAGGATTTGTAGAAGTTATTAAAAAAAAACAGGTAAATATTAGACAAGTTGGGGGCTGGTGAGGTGGCGCTTAGAGGTAAGATGTCTGCCTTGCAAGCGCTAACCAAGGAAGGACAGCAGTTCAATCCCCAGCGTCCCATATGGTCCCCCCAAGCTAGGGACAATTTCTGAGCGCTTAGCCAGGTGTAACCCCTGAGCATCAAACGGGTGTGGCCCCCAAAAAAGAGATTAGACAAATTATTGTTTTTGTGCATGAGCCAGTCCAGAGACACCAAGAATCATAATCTCTCCAGGACCCACACCTGGTTAGATGTCCCCACCCAACTAATGTGGGGCTAATTCCTGCCATGTGATTGGGCACCCAGAGACTTTATAAAGAACTGCTGCCCTTCTCTCTGTCTTCTTTCTGTGGGAGGCAGCCCAGAGACACCAAGGAACATAATTTCTCTAGGACCCACACCCAGTAAGATGTCCCTATCCAACTAGTGTGGGACCGATTCCTGCCGTGTGCTTGAGTCCTGTCGCTCTGCTTCACTCTGCAGCCACATTTATCTTTTAACCCCTGTACCCCACTTCTCCACATTGTAAAAATCAATCTACAACCTAAACAATGGGGAAATTATGCAGTACAAAACCCTAGGTTAAAGTCAAGATGGCTGCTCTGATAATCTGAAAAGTACCAAACAGTTAGGTATCCTCTCAAATAAGATGCTTAGAATAGAATTATGGAAGATGTTCAGGGAGCTCAAAAAAAACATAGATAGACTTGAATGGAGCACAAATAAGCACCAAGAGGATTTGACTATTGAAATTAGAAATTTTCACACTGAAATAACAAGATTGAAAAACTCGGTTTATGAATTGAATACCTCAATGGAAAACCTCTCCACTGGAGTACCGGCAGCTGAAAATGGGGTCAGTGAGCCAGAGGATGAAATGCAGAACAACTCCTTACAACAGAAGAGATTGGAAGAGAACTTTAAAGCAAATGATCAGACAATGTCTAAATTACTCAAAGAATGTGAACCGATGAAAATCGAATTCTTTGAGAAACTCAACAGAAACAACATAGGAATCAATGAAGTCCCAGAAATGAGTTGAGTGAGAACAGGAAGAGGAGGAAGAGAAATTTTAAGAAGAATAAGGCTAAGAAGAGTAAGAAAAATAAGGCAAAGAAGAGTAAGAATAAGGCGAAGAGAAGTAAGAAGATTATGGTGAAAAATAGTAAGAAGAAGAGTAGGAAGATGAAAAGCATTTATCCTTTTCTTCTGAAAAAGAAGAGGAGGAAGGAGAGGAAGAAGAGGGCAAAGAATAGTAAGAAAAGAAGAGGAGGAAGAAGAGGAAGAAGAATAAGATGAGGAAGAAGAGTAGGAGGAAGAAGAAAAAGAAGAGGAAGAAGAGGAGAAATGGGAAGAAGGAAAATAAGAGAAGTAAAAAGACAAGAAAGAGGAAGAAAGGAAAGAAGAGCAAGAAGAAAATGAAGAAGAGGAGAAAGAAAAAGAAGTACAAGAAGTAGAAGAGGAGAAAGAAAAGAAAGAAGAGGGGAGGGAAGAAGAATAAGAGAAAAAGGAGGAAGAGTCTACAGCCATACCACTATGAATGTGCCTGATCACAGAAAGATGAAGAAGAAAAAAGAGGGGGAAAAAGAAGAAAATGGATTGAAGATCTATTTTTAATTTCTTTTCTTATAATAGTGTCTTTGTTAAAGACCATGAATATGAATTGTTTGTAGTTGAGTTTCAGTTAAAAAATTAAAAAATTTAAGAAATGCAAAAAAAGATTAGACAAATTATTATTTCTGTAAGCATAATTTTGGGGAGATTTGTGTCACACCCAACAGTACTCAGGACTTAATCAAAGGTCTGTACTCAGAAATCACTCCTTGAAAACTCGGGGATCATATAAAATGCTGGAGATCCAACATAGGTTAGCTGCATGTAAGGCATTAAATACTCTATCTGCTGAACTATCACATAGACCCCCCCTTAAACATAATTTTATACATTCATTCTTTTGTTTCATTCATTCATTTTGTTACATTCACTCACTCATTTTCATTTTATCACCACAATAAAAGCAACATGCTACTAGACAATAATTGTGGATATCTGGTTCATTTCACTTCTGGAAGAGAACTATATTTTTCCAATTTAATGGGGAATATTTCAAAATTATTTTAATATATACATACACTGCGTATAAATATAGTAGATATCATATTTTAATGGGTTTCAATATAAGTCTATAGAATCTCACACTTATATTCTATTTTAGAATTACTATATTGGTTTTTACAATACACTATCATAACTTTATTGAAATAAAAATAAACTTAAGAACAAATTTTTGTAGCTTAATATTTCACTGTTTCAGTATAGTACAGAATTTTAATTTTATACAGAAAAAATGATAACACAAATTTAACTTTTCTTAAAATAATGCCTTTGGATCAATAAAGTTATTATCAAATAAAATATAATTTTATTTTATATACTTGGAAATGTTCTGGAGTGAATATTTACTTATATTTCTACAAATAAAAACATTTCACTCCTAATAAAGGCAATAGATCGTGACTTTCTAAAATATAGGACTAAAAGAGTGGTGCCTTCTCCATGGTTCAGAGGAACTGAGCAAGAGGCTCAGAACAGCAGTGAGTCTAGCTGCCCTTGCACCACCTCCAGGCAGAATGAGTGGCACAAGTCCTAAGGCACCCAGTAGGATATGCGAAACAAGAAGAATATTGACACTCTGCCCACTCCATAGCTGCCTGCATATTCTCTAGTCAATAAATCCTTAAGGCACTTAGAAAATTCCACCTTAGAGGACACAATAAAGAAACAATACAAAACCACCTTGCCTACAGAAGGAAGATGGTAGCTCTGCACACTCAACAAATATGGCCATCTAGATAGCTTTTCTGATAAAGATTTTAGGGAGGAAAGCTGAAGGATGTTCAAAGAACTCAAAGAAATAATGGAATAAACTAGACAAAGAAGAATCAAGAGTATATGAAAATAGAAATGAGAAAAATTCAAAATTAATAATAGTACTGAAAAACTTGAAATAAATACCTCATTGGAAAGCATCACCAGATAACACCTTTTGAGATCAGAGTCACTGAATGGGAAAATGAACTGCAAAACAACTCCAGACAACAAAAGAGATTGGAAATGCGCCTTAAAACAAATGATGGGAGGATAGAAAGTTCTAAAGGAATATGAAAAGATGAGATTAAAAATCTTTGATAAATTTAATAGAAACAACATGAGAATAATTGGAATCCCAGAGACCCAGATAGAAAATACTCATGAAAAATCAACAGTAAAGGACATCATTCCATATTAACTCTCAGGGCTAAAAAGTGCATGCAACCAAATCCTGCATGCCTGAAGAATACATTCATTCATGACAAAAAACTCTCAAGAAGATGGGAAAGGTAAGAAATTTTCTCAAATTACTCAAGGCTATTTTCTACAAGCCTATGGCAAATATTATAATATATGGGGAAATTACTACAGATATGACAGAAGTTCAAAGGATAATTAAATATTACTTTGAGAAACTACATGCCACTTAAGAAGATAAACTAAAATAAATAAATTATTGGATACTATCACCTCCCCTGGTTTAACCAAAAATATATGGAATATCTGATTTGATCTATTATTATTTAGTAAATTGAAATAGTAATAAAAAGGCTCTCCAAAACAAAAGCCCAGGCCAGATGAATTCACTAATGAATTTTTTCAAAACTCTAAAAAACATATTCTGATAATTCTCTTCAGGCTCTTCCAGAAAATTGAAGAAACAGAAACAATCCCAAAGAGCTTTTAAAAAAGCTAACAAAGCCCTGATATCAAAAGCAGAGATACTACAAAAAAAGAGATTACAGACCAATATCCTCGATGAACAGGGTTGCAAAGATGCTCAACATAATTCGAGCAAATAGGACCCAAGATCTCAAGAAGGTCACACACCATACCAAGTTGGTTTTATTCCAGAGAAATGCAAGGATGATTTAGCGTAGACAAGTCAATAAACTTAATGATCCTATCAACAACAAGAAAACTAAAAATTATATAATATTTATTAGATACAAAGAAAGCATTTGAAATATTCCAACACTCATTCATGACAAAAACTCTCAAGAAAATGGGAAAGGAAAGAAACTTTCTCAAATTACTCAAGGCCGATTACCACAAGCCTATGGCAAATATTATAATCACTGGGGAAAGTTTGAAAGCCTTTTCTCTAAAATCTGGGCAGCAAAGGCTATTCCCTCTTACCACTCTTATTCAACATAGTACTGAATGTGCTTATCATACCAATAAGACCAAAAAAAAAAAAAAAAGATTTTGAGGACATACAAATAGGAAAGAAAGAATTCAACATCTCAGTTCTTAAACTTTGTAAACTTAAGTTTAACATCTTAAAGGTCTCACATAAGAAAAGCTTCTAAAAACAATAAACTTGTATAGCAAAATGTCAGACTACAAAATTAACAAGCAAAAATCTATGACCTTTTATATACAGAAAATGATAGAGATGAAATAAACATTAAAAAAACAATCCTATTCACAGGAGTGCCACAGAGATTCAAGTATGTTGGAGTCAACTTAACTAAAGAGATGGGAGACCTGTACAAAAAAAATAAAAACTACAAAACAGTGCTTCAAGAAATAAGAGAACGGGGTCCAGGAGATAGCATGGAGGTAAGGCGTTTGCCTTTCATGCAAAAGGTCATCGGTTCGAATCCCAGTGCCCCATATGGTCCCCCATGCCTGCCAGGAGCAATTTCTGAGCATGGAGTCAGGAGTAACCCCTGAGCACTGCCCGGTGTGACCAAAAACCAAAAAAAAAAAAAAAAAAGAAATAAGAAAACACAGGAAATAAAGTTATATAACCTGTTCATGGAGGACTAACATCATTAAAATGACAATACTCCCCAAAGCATTGTATAAATTTAATATAATCCCTATAAGACTACCCATGACATTTTTCAAATAAGTGAATCAAACACTTCAGAAATTCAGAAATTCATTTTAAACAATAAATACCCAGGAATAGCTAAAAGATGCCTTAGTAAAGGAAGATGAGAAGCATCACTTTCCCCAGCTTTAAATTATAAAATAAATTACTATAAAGTAACAGTTATTAAAACAGCATAGTATTAGAATAAAGCCATATCATCAGATCAAAAAATTAGACTTCTGTATTCATAGAAGGAAGCTCAGACATACAATCAATTAATCTTTGATAAAGAGACAAGAAAAGCAAAGTGAAACAAGGAAAACTTTTCAACAAGTGATGTTGAAACAGTTGTTCAGCCACATGCAAAAAAGAGATCTCAAACCTCCTCACTTTAACACCATGCACAAAAGTCAGTTCAAAACAGATAAGAACTTTAATATCAGACCTGAAAATAAAAGATAAATAGAAGATAATGTAGGCAAAACACTATTACATTGAGACTAAAGTCATCTTCAAGGAGTAAATATCACTGCCCAAACAAGTGGAGGTAAAGATAAACAAATGAAACTATATCAAACTGAAAAGCTTCTGCATTTGAAAAAACAATGACTAGTATACAAAGGCCACCCATCAAATCGGAAAAGCTATCCACCTAATACCCATCATATAATATGTATTTCATATATATTATAATCCATAATATATAAGATATATAAGGTACTGACTGAATTCAACAAGGAAAAAAAACACAACTCCATCAAAAATGAGGAGAAGAAATAGATATTTCCTCAAAGAAGAAAAACAATTCAACAAAAGACACATGAAAATGTTCCACATCACTAATTATCAGCACATCAAAACAGCAATGTGGTATTATCTCACACCACAGAAACTGATACACACCACAAAGAATGAAAGCAACCTGTGCTGGCATGAATGCAGGGAAAAAGGAACTCTCGTTCATTGATGGTGGAAAATTCGTCTAGTCTAACCGTTCTGTAAGATATAGGTATTCCTCAAAAAACTGAAAATTGAGCTCCATGTTATCCAGCAATACAACTTCTAGGGATATATCCTAGGAACAACAACAAAAAATAATACCACAATACAAAAAAGCCCTCTTCATTTGTTCATTGCAGTAATATTTACAATATCCATAATCTGGAAACAACACAGGTATCTAACAACAGATGATAACCTCTGAAGCTGTGGTACATCTACACAGTGGAATACTACACAGCCATTAGAAAAGTGGCCTAGGAAAATGAAGTCATGAAATTTTCCTATACATGAATGGACATAGAGATTATTATCTCTATCTGAGTGTAATGAATTAGAGATAGAGAGTGATATACTCAGAATATTATCACTCATCTATGTGATATAATAAAAATAAAAGACAGTATGTTAATAATACCCAAAGACAATGGAAATGAATGCCATGAGAACCAGCCCATAATATGAAAATTACCACCCCCAAAAGCATGTCTACCATAATGCAAGAGGAAAATATGGGGAAAATGGAGGACATTATTGGTAGGAAATTTGCACTGATGAAAGGCAGTGTACATTCTATAACTGAAATCTAACTATGAATATCTCTGCAATGACAGTGTTTAAATAAAAATTAAAAATTTAATTTAATTAATCTAAAAATAAAATAAATTTAGGATTATAACAAATTCTAAAATATATAAAATTAAAAGTCACTTTGCTGATATCCAATTCCCTTTCACACTTTCAATATTCTGCCTATCATGTTTACTTGTAAGATATTCGAAACAAATATAATTTAACTTTTGCTCTTTAAAACTTCTCATAAATTGTTACTTTTCTTAAATTTTATGTTTGACCAAATGCAGACCTTATTGATTTATATAAGAGGCAACAAATATATGTTGTTGGCAAGGATGTGGAAAGAAATCAACTTTTGTATGGATATTGGGAATATAAATGAGATTTATATTCATAAAGAAGTACCATATTATCTTAAAATATCAACAATAAAAATTCCATATGTATAGTAATATCAACTTTGGACATTTATCCTCAAAAAGCAAAAAGAATACACTGAGAGATAGATATGTTCCCATTATTTATTGAATCCAAAACCTGGAAACCATTTATATTTAATATGGAATACTATTCAACTAAATTAAATGTTTGCAACACTGTGGATTGACATCAAGGTCATATACTCAATTACATAAGTCAAATGTAAAAAAAATGTGAACAGCATTTGATTTTACTTATACATGAATTAGTAAACAAGATAAATAAGATAAAATAATAGAAAGATAAAAAGTTAAGATAAACAAAACATTTTTAACTACAAAAGCAAATAATAGTTATCTGGTAATTAGAATAAAGCATACTGGGAGATGAATAAATCAGGACTAAAGAGATAAATATGCATTGAAAATATCTTTATTTAAGCACCATAATTACAAACATGTTTGTAGTTGGATTTCAGTCATAATAAAAGAGAAAGAAATTAGATAGACTTTGACCTCATGGGAAAAAAATGTTAACAACTTCATGATTATCACCACACAGATATGAACACAAGGGGTCTGGAGACAATCTCCAAGAAAGATGCTGGGTTTTCTTAAAAGAGAATTGAGATTTCAGCTGGTTTTTACTTGCACTACACTTGTCCCATCCCCATTTTACCAATAAATATGTCATCTTCTACAAAAGAAAATCTATAGACATTGAAAATAGAATAAAACTCTCAATCTAATATATATAGGCATGATGAGTCTATAATATAAGGACTTGTTTATTACACTATATCATATCATATTATATTATCATATATTATATTATATTCATATATAGTCATGATTATATAAATGAATAGAATATAATCATGTCTATATGTATAGTCATGTTGAGTTTACAAGGTAGAAGTTACTTAAGGAAATGTTCACTGCATATATGCAATTTATAGTATTATTGTTTGTCCTAGAAATTACAAATATATCAGAAATAGTAGCAGCAGTAGAAAGCAGAGATTATTTAGCAAGAAGCAGAAGAGAAGAGGGATACTTGAGCACAGTTTCAATTGACCCAGCCATATTCTATTCTATACGATGTTGGAAAGGGAACTTAAAAAAAAAGACATGAACACATCCTAACACAGGTATTAACATTGAAAGTCCTCTTGACACAGATAATAAACAATTTCAATAAAATGTTTATCTAAAAATGGAAATAAAGGATTCATTCCAGTCAGTAACAGAAATGACATTTAAAATCTCAAATGAATTAACTTGAAGAGAGACCTGAAAATCAAATATTTCCCAAGCATTCTTTGCAACATAATTGTAACATAAAGTAATTTGTTTGTTATAGTTAAGAGTTCTCTAATTTTTTTTAAATTTTAATGAGCAAATAAATGCCCTTAATCATTTAAGTGGTTTAATAATGATGATGATTACTTTACTTGACCCAAATTAAATCTAAAGGTAAAAGAGAAATGCTGGTGTTTTGAGTGACAGTAAGATATAAATTATATTTAGTGACTACTAACAGGCCTGGAAACATTAAGTAGAAAGATCAAAGAACACTTCTGAAGGAATATGTAAACATAAAAATTTAATTATCATCTGCCTATTAAAATTGAATCATGAGTTCTAAAGAATTTCCAAAGAAAGTTATGACAGAACATAGTGAAATAATAATAAAGAAGAGAAGAAAAAATATCTTTCCAGATTTCTGAATTAGAAGACTACTTCCTATATGATGGAACTTCACATTATTCAAAGTTAAGTTCCTTAAAGTACTTTATATGTTTGGGAAACTAAGTTTTAATGAGGAAGAATTGCTGTGCAATTAAGTTTCTTCATATTACTGGTGAAACAATCAGCTTAAAATTTAAATTGTGCAAATATAAACCTTTTATAAATAAAAAAGGAGTCCAGAAATGTAATACAGTGACAAGTGATACTTGCCTTCCATAATTGATACAGATACTATCTTTTGCACTATATATGGTTTCCTAACTCCCACTGGGAGTGATCCCTGAGCACAAAGCAGGTGTAAGCCCTGAACACAGCCAGGAGTGACACATAAACAATGAAATCAATTAATCAATAAAATAAAATTCCCACAAAATTCTGAAAGCAATCTACAAAATGTCTTGTGCTTTAAGAAATACATTACAAGGGGCCGGGCGGTGGCGCTGTAGGTAAGGTGCCTGCCTTGCCTGCGCTAACCTAGGACGGATGGCGGTTCGAACCCCGGTTCCCCATAAGGTTCCCTGTGCCTGCCAGGAGCGACTTCTGAACGAATAGCCAGGAGTAACCCCTGAGCATAACCTGGTGTGCCCCCCCCAAAAAAAAACAAAAACAAAACAAACAAACAAACAAAAGAAATACATTACAAACATTCTTATATTAAGTTCTTAGATTAATATCACCTAATATCATTAATTATTGTTATATTCATATCAAATAGTTATATAATAAATAATAATATAAAAACAATCCTAATAATTCTATTATTTAAATTATGAGTAAAATAATGAAGTGAAAATACTATTATAATTAATGTAATTAAGTTATTAGTAGTAAGTGGGGATACAAATTTGAATCTTCAGAAGATAGTTTTCTCTCCCTAGCAGTCTCATTCCTCTTTCTTTTTCTCCCATCATCAGTATCTTTCCCTTCCTCTTCATCTTTTCTCTTTCCCTTGCTTTTCTCTTAATTCTCATGCTTTCTTTTTCTTCTTCCATTATCCTTCCTCTTCCTTGTAACTTATTTTCTCTTTCTTTTTCTCTTCCTTATATTTTTCTTCCCTTTCTCATAATACTTACAAGCACCAATTGATTGGTAAAAAAAGTAAGTGCCTTACACTATAAATATATTTTAGATATCAAAATTAAGAGATTCATATAATATAATTTGTTAAATTTGATTTTGAGTATGCTAAGGCTTTTCCCTAAATTCTTGACCTTATCAATAATTAATTTATTTTTGATTATCCAATAGTCTAACTCTGACTTTTATCTACATACCTCTCTGGAATATGCAGGAATTTTTATTCTGGCTTTTTGTGGTATTGAATTTAAGTTCAGTTTAAATTGTATATGTAACAGTTGTTGGTGTTTTCTGTCTCATGTTAGAATTTATTATGGCAAGTCTCTCCTGTATTTGTTACAATTTATATATTAAATTTTTATATTTCTATTTTATAAAACAGTTATATAGTACATCATTAATGATCACATTAATATGTTTCCAAACAGAATGTGTAAACCTGTGTTTGCAACAGGCATATACACACTGATATTTCCTTTAACAATATTTAAAGTAATAACATTAAAACAAGAGATACAAAACTTCAAAAAGGCAATGAATAATCTCACAAAAGTATACAGTCAAAAATATTCAATTCAATTCATTTGTAAAAGTTTGGAACATTTGAATATATTATGAACTAGAATATTTACTTATACACAATTATACTACGTGTATCTATTTTATATTCACATTAAAATATTCAGTTATTTTAACTCTGAAAAAACAATAACATCATCACTTTAAGCAATCAGAAAAATAAATAGTGACTTCATCAATCTGGTAACATGTCTAAAATAAATAAAATAATTAAATCACAAGAATCAATCAGAATAACTTCATTAGCAAAAATAGTAAGATTATTAATGCTTGCCATTTAAAGTACTTACTGTTCATTTTGGAAGCAGACATTAAATTATCTTCAAGTAGTCACTAAATAATTTCTACAATTTTTTTTTAAGTTGGAATTTTTAAGAAGAAAATTTATAGTTATCCTAAACCTTATCAAAATTAGTCTGAGGAAAAGCTCCTCATTCACAATCCAATTGCTTTTGGATAACATAGTTTAAGAAATATTTTTAACTGTTAATGATAGCACTTATTGCTTTTTGGCATCCACTAAATGATAAAAAGAGATTTAGAAGAGTGCTTTTTTAGATTTGGAGTGATATTGTCATGGTTAGGGCACTTGACTTGCACATAGGTAACCCAGGCTTAATCCCTGCAACCCATAATTATGCAAGGAATAATTTTGAGTAGCACTGGGCATGTAACCCCAAAAGAAGTCAAATAGAAAGTTTACTTTTGACATAATAAACTATATTTTAGTATATTAATTATACTAGAAATTAGTACTTTTATTCCCACCTTCTACATGTGTGGCATGGGCATTGTAAGCTTAACACTATTTTATCCAATTTTAAGATATAGTTGATAATTTGCTTCATCAATTATGTTGTGGAAAAATATATCTATTCTGCATCAAAGAATGAAGTTAGGAAGATTCTTCAAGACTATCTTTCTAACTAATAGGTGATAATATATAGTTATCAGAGGCAGTTTGTAAAGGTTGTATCCTACATCATCTGTATTCTTGAGACTGCATAGTAAAGATCCCTTAGAATGTGAAGACATATTTTATTGTGCTAATATTATGTACAGAGATTTCAAAAATTTGTCATCGTTCATATACCATGTTCCAAATACACTTATTTATTATTTTACATTAAAATACATCTGGTAGAATCTGCCAATCTTGCTTAATCTTGCTTAAAAATTTAAATATCTTAAAAATCTTAAAATCTTTCTTTAAAATGTTTCTTACTAATTGCACACCTTCATGTTCTTTAAATTATATAAACTTGTATTTTGAATCAAGTTGTGTAAACTTGAATATAAATAATATTCCTACATTTATTTGCTTGTTTTGGGCTACACCAGTAATACTCCATAATAACTTTTGACTTCGTGCTTAGGAGACCATATGGAATGTTGAGTATCTAATCCAAATCGGCAGCATGCAAGGCAAATGCCTTACCCTTTGTACTATTTCTCCATCCCCATACTTTTATTTATTCTCTTTGCCAATATAATTTAAGCTATACATTTTAGTTACAATACATCTGGACATAAAAATAAGCATGGCATTATATTAAACCATATAATTAGTTTGGTAAAATGTGTGGGTTAAGCAGAGTCAATCTCTAGATAGGAGATATCATAGATTAGGAAAGTCATTTTCAAGTGATCAGTAATAGTAAAAAAATAAAAGGACAGTTGTATGTGATTTCTTGGAAAAGTTTCTAATGAAAGTGATGGAAAACCTTTTTATTTAGACTATTTGAATTTTATAAGATAAACTGTTGTTGTTTCCAAGAAATTAACTGAGCTGCAAAGATGAACATAGGATGAATTATATAAGAAACAATCCAACAGGTAAATATTAACCAAAATATGAGATAGACAGTCAAGTCATACCAAATAAAATAGAGTTGAAACTAAATCTAAATAGCAAAATAAAAAACATAGCAATGGAATTACAATTATTAATGAATTAATCTACTAAGTAGTAAAAGCATTCGTTAACAGAAAAAGCACACAATATATAAGGCAATTATTAACAAAATAAAGAGAAACACTGATAGAAACACTATGATAATAAGGAAAATATATTACAAATAAAACTTCCATATTATCCATCAATGACTCTGTTAGGTATAAGAAGCGTAAAAAGAACACTAATGTAAATTAAAAGGTACCTGCATTTCTTTGGTGATTGTACTACTATTTTCATTCCAAGTATGAAAACCTCAAAATATCCCAGATGAGTGAAAAAAATATATATTGTATGTATAAACAATGTAATTTGACTAAATATCAGAGGGAAAAAAATTCTGTCTTTAAAATAAGAATAGGCTGGAGGGGTTGAGTCAAGTTAAATAAATCTAACAGAAACAAATTTCAAATGATTTCACTTATCTATGGCTTATATAGAAACAAAGAATAAACAAAACAAAGCAAATATTAAGGGCTACAACTATAGTACAGAAGGTCAAGCACTTGCCTTGTATGCTCCATCTCTGGTTAGATCCAGACCATCCATATAGCCCCCAGCCGTGCCAGAACTGTATCCAGAGCACAATGCCAGAAGTAAGCCCACTGCTAGGTGTGCCCTCAACCCCCCACCCAAAATGAACCCCTGAACTCTGACTACAGAACTGAGATAGCCATTGCACTGTGGTTTCACTGAACCATGGTGTAATATAGTGATACTTTGGTAGTAGAATGAGTTAGTTTATTAGAGTGTACAACTGAAGCATTGTAAACCATTGTATATCAAAGACATTTTTGTGTAAAATATAGTAAAATCATTTATATAGGTTACTTGAATCTGTATAAAATGAAAGTGTTATTTTTAAATTTATACCAGGAATGTCTAATTTTTAAATAACTATTTAAAAAAACTATTAAAAAAACCATTTAGATATTTGATGAAGGAAAGCATGTAAATAACATTGAGTGTGAGTAATATTTAATTCAACAGAAAAATATTAAGTATCTTTAAAATAGCAGAAACACATATTTGGCTAACTTGTTGGCAAACACTGAATATAGTTAGAGAAACAAAATTGGCATAGTGATAGAAACTTAGTACTTAGAGACAGATTTTTGGAATAAAGAGTGGCACAAATTTTTCTTCAATTTATGTCAAAATACTTTTCCCAAAAAGTTCTACTTGTGATGGAAATAAATAGAAACAACTACAAATAATAATTTTTGAATTAGAAAATTTCATTTGAAATCAAGAAAAGCAAGTTGTTAGTTGATTAAAATCTATCAAAAACAAAAAATAATTTATTCACTTCTATATAAATAAGTTTTTCATATTCTGCTTATTTATCCTATTTTTATATACAATAAGTCTTTTCACTGAGGATATAGTGGTGAGCAGATTTATCTTCAAAGAAATAAAATGAAGTAAAGAGTAATGTAAACAGAAATCAATGAAGCAAGGTAGAGTCATAAAATAATGGTGGAATAGCATAGAGATATTGAAGTGAAGTCAAGCCATGCTGACATGGTGCCACTTTAACAGAGATAAAGAACATATAAAGTCTTCTATGTTTGAAGGATAGGACATACAAACAACTTTCTGTAAACCCTCTGTGATGAAAATGAGTATTTTTTTCACAGAACAGAAAGAAAAATATGTAATCCTTACGGAACATGTGAAAACTACTATTTATATGGCCAAATCTTTAGGTACTCATAATCCAAAGGAAAAACAAGCTTTATTTCAGGTGATGTGATTAAGAGATAAAATTTCTACCAAAAGGATCTGATGACATTTGAGATCATTCTGGCAGCTGTGTGGGAAATGAGCTGTAGAGAAAACTAAAAGCAGAACAGTGCAACCAATAAAATAAATGTTGCAATATTAAGGAAAGAAATAAAAATGGTTTGACTCAAGTTATTAGCTGTGAGGAGGGAGTAAAATGAAGTTGTTCAATATACATGAGTCACAGTAATCTCAGATATGGGATTTAATGGAAGGGAGCATTTAGATATAAATACTAAATAGTTTAATTTATTGCAATATTTCTTCTTTTTTTTAATTTTTTTATTTTGAAATATGAGAACAAAGATGTAAAGAAAAAGGACAAGGTAAAGTTACAGTGGAAGGACCATCACCCATAAACAGATTTCACATAAGTCCCCTTGCTGATATCTTAACATTGAGCTTTTAGCCAAAGAATATTAACAAAAACAAAACAGAACCCATGTACAATTACTTTGTCCCTCAAGACCCCAGATTGTAATACATATTTCTTAGCAGCACATCAAGCATTCTAAAACCATAAAACTTATGCAACTCCTTAAACTTTGAAAGCATAGTACTTTTTTTTACATTTCCATGCTTATGCATATTAATTTAAGTTAGTTTTAAAAGTGGGTGCTTCTTTTTAAGGATAAGAGTCGCAATATTTCTTCTTATTTTAACATTTCTATTTTAGAAGTGATAATGTACTATACCTGCTTTTAGTATACAAGAAATCTAAGAGAGTTATTTTCAAGTTTTCATTTTAATATAGCACCTAAGTGTAACCAAGCTAAATTTTTTCCTAACATTAAGCTAACTAAAGCATTACTTCCTCTGTACGGTAATGACACATAAATCTTATTTTAACTTGAAAACTGGATAGTAACTTGTTTTGATAAAAAAAAAAGATTTGAATTTTACTTTTAAATATTTAACCAATTTTTATTCATTATTTTTAAATATTTGTGGTTTCTTTTGACTGTTTTCCTGATCAAAATAGCTTTTGTCTTTTGCAGAAATAAAAACTTCAAAAAATAGCTCTATCCTTTTCCTGTAATTGGGCTTTGAAGTCAATATTTAGAAAAGTATTTGAATTGTTTGCAGAACTTCAAACGTAGACTTACATTCAAAGTAAATAGCTTTTAAGTAATCTCCAGTTTGGCTTTTTAAAAACAAGTATAGATTTTACTATTTTGTGATTTTATGATTTTACTACATTATTATTCTGGATAAAGCATGTCTCATTCAAAACTTTTATTAATTACTAAATATAACTATTTAGGCAAATGAATATTATCTATGTGTCCATATGCATTTTCTTTTATTCTAATTTCTTAAATCCATTATCTGTTATATCTTTTTTTTTTCCAGAAACCAAAAAATGTCTTCCCTATAACGACTGATCTGGAAACAAATAGAGAAGACTGAATCTTTTCCCCTGACATTGTCTTTTTCCAGAATGGGGAGGCATGCCAGGCAGCAATCAGGGGCTTCTACCTGGCTCTGAGGTCAGAAATTACTCTTACCAGGCTTGGTGGACTATATGGGATGCTAGGGATAGAACATGAGTTGGCCGTATACAAGGCAAATATTCTACCCGCAGTGCTAAAGCTCCAATCCTTAACCTGACCTTTCTACATTTATGTGTAACTTGCTATTCGATATAGGGGGAAAATTACCATAGTGAAATTATGAAAAAAATTATGAAAAAAATACTCATTTTCATCACAGAGGGTTTACAGAAAGTTGTTTATATGTCCTATCTTTCAAACATATGATTGCATAAAAAAATAAACTTTCTTGTAATGTAGTAAGAAAATGAGATCTCCAGTTCCAAAGGTCTGTCTGGGACAATTGCAACAGAATGGGTCTTCTGGAAACATCCTAGGACCAATGCAAAGACCAAAAACACCAACCACAGAAGACGGATTAAAATGACATTGAGGGAGCAGAACTTCCAGAACCACAAAGAAAGACTTCATCATAAGTTCCACCCCTTGACTTGTGTAGATACCGAGATCTTTAGATACGGAGGTCTGATTTTATCACCCAGGACGGAGCAAAAGTCTTCCAAACAGCATGAAAGCACCAAGAGGAGAATAAATGAACCTGTACGGAGTCTATAGTTAATCCCATGACAGTATACTCTATGGGTGGAGAAAACCTGTATCTCTTAGGCCAAGGGAATTCCTCTTTGAATGACCCCAATATTTATTGTGTCTGTGCAGGAGGGAAAAAAAGGGGGCACAAAATAATTTTTCTCCCCTTTTTTATTATTTATCTATCTAGCTTTTGTCGATTACTTTGTTTTGGTGTGGTTATTAAAGTTGGTGTCTCCATTTAGATATATATAAAATATATAATATACGTATAGTATATATATTTATATATTCTTTCTCTTCTTTATGTGTTCTGACATGATTATATCTCAAGATCATGGCTTTTATGTGGTGCTTACCTATATTGGAATGCTCACTGGATATTTTATCTTAATTGACACTCCTTTTTGGACTGCTGGAGTGATTCACCGTTTTCCCCTTTGCCTCAAACCGATGATGAGAGCCTCTAGAAGGATCCTGCCCATTTTCGGCGTATTTGATTTATACTCCAGTGTATTACTTTTCCCTTCTTCAAACAAAACCATGTAACTTTATCTAGTCCCAACCCCCAGATACAGGAGGAAATAAGGGAGTTATCAAGACCACACATGTGTAAGACCACTAAGTAGCAAGTTAGGCAAAGAGGAGACCACATACTCTTGCAGGCCTGGGGCTGAGGGAGGTAGATATGGGAGGTAGGATGGGAACGGAGGTATAGGGAGAACAATTCGGTGATGGGAATCCCCCTGACATTAAGTTAACATGTATCTAAAACATTATTGTCAACAAGAGCTTGTTTTACATGCAAAAATTGGCATGGAAGTAAGGCGTTTGCCTTTCATGCAAAAGGTCATCGGTTCGAATCCCGATGCCCCATATGGTCCCCCGTGCCTGCCAGGAGCAATTTCTGAGCATGGAGCCAGGAGTAACCCCTGAGCGCTGCCGGGTGTGACCCAAAAACCAAAAAAAAAAAAAAATTGGGGGTGGTGGGAGGACGACTTTGGTGGTGGGAATTCCCCTGATTCAATACTAATATGCACTTAAAATATTACTGTGAAAGATATGTAATACACTTTGCTCAAAATAAAAATTATTATTAAAAAAAGAAAATTAGATTTTATTTCTGTATTTTACTGAATATATTATTATGGAAATAATTGCATTGATTATTGTTTTGTTTGAATAATAAATATAGCTTTGTATATAAAAGATTTGTAGGGGCCGGTGAGGTGGCACTAGAGGTCAGGTGTCTGCCTTGCAAGCGCTACCAAGGAAGGACCCTGGTTCAATCTCTTGGCGTCCCATATGGTCCCCCCAAGTCAGGGGCAATTTCTGAGCACTTAGCCAGGAATAATCCCTGAGCATCAAATGGATGTGGTCAAAAAAATTCAAAAAATATTTGTATACTAATATTTATAATTATATGTCTTTGACATTCCAAATTCACTCAATTCCTTGTTATTTTGGCCAAAAACATATTTAAAATGTTTTTCATAACTGACAATGCTTACTCTAGAGCCTACTCTTTCTTTTTATAGGAAAATACTGTTGAATAGAACCAGACACCCAGTTTCATTTAAAGTTTACATAAAATGAAAAATGAATCATTTTAGCCAAATGAATCTCCAGGGTGTAGAACATTTCTTCTGAAATATACCCTGTGCACTCTAGTAAATGTAGTCTAGTACTTTCTTCTATTTTGTTGTGTACCAATACTACTCAAGGCAGTATAAATTGCTGCTTAAGTGTCTTACTATAAACGCCACAATAAATATATTCACCACGTCAGACACTTGTCATTTAGTGATGAGTTGTATTTTAGGTTTTCGTGAAAAAAGAAGTTCTAAATATAGTTATTTAAAAAGTACAGATTATTCCTCTATGACAAGTCAAAGAAGATCAATTGCTTAAATGTCTGTTTTGTCCCACCTTCCCCATACACTGAGATGTAGATGGCGATTCATACATAGACATACAACCATGTGGTTAATTAGCAAATTTTAGTTTAAATTGCATCTCCTAGATTCTTCTTATGACTAGGACATCTTTCAAAGACCACTTATAGTTTTTCTATCACTGAAGCTCATACCCAAGAATGCTACTATTAATAATTTGATTCTTTCATTCAGACAATGTGTCGTGTCAAAATCTAAGACTTAAAAAATCTCTCTGGACCAATGTACGTCCTCTCACTAAATATACTTAGCAATTCAGAACCTTCAGGTAAGTAAGCTTTACTGTTAAAAAGGAAAATGAAACGAATGATGTTACCAGTGTGAAAGAACTAGAACTGATTTGTGATAGCCCCTTTTGTGCAAACACAATATATATATATATATATATATATATTATATCCCTCCCAGTACTTTCCATTATTACCTAGGTTTTAATAGACTGTCCGTTTATTGATTTCTTTCCTAAATAATCATTCTTGAATTGATGCATAGTGCAGTATGTGCTAAATAATTGATAGCATAGAGATTTACTGGGAAAGCTATGACAAGCTGGAAGATGTAGCAAAGAGAAGCTTGGCATAACAGCAATAAATGTAGTCAGAAGAGGGCTGTGCTGTCACGATAGGAATATTGTGTGATTAATTGCTCTATTACTTCTCCTTGGTCTGCAGAAAGGCAAAAGGAGATTTAAAAGGGAGTAGAACATAGTTTGTTGAATGTGGCTTCTTCTTATTTATTCATTGAAGTCAAGGGTGAGGCCAAATGTCGTTGCTTTTGTTATATCTTTATTTACCAAAGGCAGAGGCAATAACTGATCCTGTTGAAGTTTTGTAGAAAATAATTTTATTTTATAATTGCACATTCATTGTAGTAATGCTACAAGGCTATTCAAAAAACATGTCAATTTCCAATGAATCACTTTGAAAGTGAGTTATTGAGGGGAAAATGGCAATGTCAGTGAACAATAACTGTAACAGAAAAGTCATGCTACCTAAGATAACAATTTGCAGTTAAAATATGTTTTAACTATACATTGTATATAATTGTTAACTTTTATATCAAATGATTAACATATTGCAATAAAATTATAGGATTATATCAAAATTTTATTACATATACACATAAAAAATAAAATTCACAGTATAGATGAAAAGTCTTTAAATTCAAAATCATGAATATTCTGGCTTGCATTTTATGACATAATAAGCAATAAATTAATGTAACTTATTATGAAGTAAAAAATTAAAAATAAAGAATCTATTATTGTAATTTAATGGCATATTTATTTAAAAGTTATATTTGAAAATATTCCTTGCTTTGTCCTAAGGGGTCATTCCTGAAGTTTGGAAAATAATTTGTAGTTCTTACGATTAAGGCCAGGTTGACTATATACAATGCAAGCAAATCCGTTGAATTGTCTCTCTAGCACTGCTAATTTTAAAAGTATGTTATATCATCAAATATACATCATCTTTTTAATACAATGTAAATTATAAGCATGGATCATTCTCTTCACTGATCAAAATAATGTGGATGGATGATAAGATATTTTAGGGGCAGGAGAGATAGAATGGAGGTAAGGCATTTGCCTTGTGTGCAGAAGGTCGGTGGTTCGAATCCCGGCATCCCATATTGTCCCAGATCCTGCCAGGAGAGATTTCTGAGCATAGATCCAGGAGTAACCCCTGAGCATTGCAAACCCCTAAGCACTGCCAGGTGTGACTCAAAAAAAAAATAGATATTTTAATTTTCAGACACTGGTTAATTCTATTCATTTTATCTACTTGTTTAGAAAATTACCAGGTGAAATTGTTGTCAACACATATTAATACATAACTCTGGTTTAAACATTTTAATGTAGTTTGATTATTTTTCTCATATTTACCTTTAAAACATGATAGATATTTTTTAATTTTTAAATTTATTTTTATTTAAATCTTTCAAAATAAAATATGATAGATAAATTGAGATATAAAATACACATCTATAAACATTTGCTATTACTATTATTGAACATGTGAGATAAATGCTATATATCAAAAGTATCTTTTCTTATGACTAATCATATATTATTTACACAAAATAATAGTTTATTAAATTTCATTTGTCGTTCTAGTATTTGTTCCAAATCACATACTTAAGACTTTTTATATATTACTAAAATTACTGAAAAAAAGAATTTTTATTAACATTTTTTTAATTTGGGGTATAATAGGTTGCATTATAGATTATAATAGGATATACTATATTTGCCAGCGTATAAGTCGACTGGTCGTATAAGACGACCCCCTAATTTTACAGTTAAAACATAGGTTTAGGCCTATATTTGTTGTATAAGAACGTTCCTGTGCTGCAACTGTATGTACTACAGTGAGCCAATCACAACAAGCAAAGGTCCAAAGGTTATACTGTAATAGACTTCCTCTCTGACTCTGGCCTATTTGAACAGGCTTTTGACAGTATAAATTCAGGTACAGGATATTGTCTAATTTGCATGTATCAAAAGCCTACTTGGATTGGCCGAGTTAGAAAGGTGGTCTGAGCAGACTTGCAGTGATTGGTGCAGGATCGAGTTGGAAAATTCGTTTAGTGGCAATATCCAGATGATTTTCGTTTAGCGGCATATGGAGATATTTTTCGGGATATACTCGGCATATAAGATGACTCCGGATTTTTGGTTGACATTTTTTCATTTCAAAAGTCGTCTTATATGCCGGCACATATGGTAATAGGTTGTATAATAGGGTATAATATGTTGTATTATAATAGGCTGTATTATTGGTTTAAAAACTTGTATATTATATAATATCATCTAGACTTTATTATCCACAATGAAGCCAGATGTTATTTTTAAATATGATTTGGATTAAGCATTTTCTATGCTTTTCGGGGGTTTTTGAAATTGACATGTAATGCATACATTTTGGTATCATTGATCTTTTAAATTGTTTTGTATTTATTTCATTGATTTCTGTTTCAAGTCTTTTTATTTCCTTAAATATTCTTACTTTAGGTTCCTTTTTCTAGTTACTTAAGTGGTGTGGTTTGATTACCATATTTTCTGGCGTATAAGAGAACTGGGTGTGTAAGAAGACCCTACTTTCCCTGTTAAAATATAGGATTTGAGCTATATTTGCCATATAAGGCTACCTCTATTTTAATGCACACCAGATGGAAATTAAATAATGTAAGATTTTATTTAATATGAAAATTTAAATTCAAATGTTTATGTCATGCGTGTACTTAGCTGGAAAACTGCCACTTATAAACATAAGGCTATTTATCATCAAACATGTAAATATAAAACAGTGAAATTGGGTTCAACTTTCCTTAAATCACTCTAAAGCTAAAGGATAGGATAAAGGATAAAACAATAAACCCATGTAAGCTGTCATGTTGTTTGCTTAGCTGTCAACCAAACTGCAATTGATAATGAGGAAGAATAATAGGAGGAAGAATAAGCAATATAGGAGAGGAACGAGACTGTTTTTTCACCACAGATAAAAATGCACACCAAAGCTCTCTCTTAATTGACAATCCAACCCAGTATACAACAACCAGCCAATCATGGCAAGTGATATAACACTGCATATAAAGCCTGCTCAGATTGGGTGGGTCAGCAATCCTATTTCCAAGGCTATCCAAGTGGTAGTATGTGATGCTGCCGGCATGAGAAAAAGAGGAGAATCCTCAAAGGTTAACAGTTCATATTTAATAAAGCTAGGCATTGGAGTGACAACAATCATTTGACATTTGTCATTTGTAATGAGTGACTGTGATTTTTTAATAGTGATCTACATTGAGAGTGGTAAGAAGAAAGTGGATCACTAGTCTCTGAAGCTGGAGTAAGTTTCAGTATGCCATATACAGACTCCAACTTTTAAGAATTTTTTCAGGGGCCGGATCAGTGGCACAAGTGGTAAGGCGTCTGCCTTGCCTTCTCTACCTTAGGACAGTTCAAAGGACCACGATTTGATTCCCCATAGTTCCATATGGTCCCCCAAGCCAGAAGAGATTTCTGAGCACAGAGCCAGGAGTAATCCCTGAGCGTCACCAGGTGTTGCCCAAAACCAAAAAAAAAAAAAAAAAAAGGTTTTGTGGGTTAAAAAGTAATCTGATATACCAGAAATACGGTATTTATTTGTGACCTTTCTTGCTTTCTCTTTCTCTGCATTACTATACTCATTATATTTCTCTACACTTCCATCTTAACATAATTTTTGTAGTGTCTCTCCCATATATAATAAAATGCAATTTGCTGCTATGTAAATGAATCTAGAGAGCCTCATGCAACATAAAGCCACAGTTTGGAGGAGAGTAATAGTTACAATACAACCTTTCTCGTCTGTGGTATAAAAATATCATAGTAAGGAAATAACAAATGGCCAAAGACAACAAAGCCTAAAAACAAAACTAGTTTACAGAATGCATATATAATGGTGGGGCCTGATGGAGGGGGGATAACTGAAGGTTGAAGGATGACTCTACAATGGTGAACATGATATTGAAACATTGTCTAAAACTATCATTGACAATATTGTGGAACAACTCTGTTAATAATAGGGTTTTATAAATGAAAATACAAAATTAGTTTTTCAGGTGAGACAGTACAGAAACACCAGCCAACATAATCTCTCCAGAGCCCAAACCCAATAACATGTTTCCAACTCAATAAACGTGGGGGCTTATTCCTGTCGTTTGTTGGGGCACAAGAGAACCATTAAGGACTGCTGCCTTGATTCCTGCCTCCTTTTCGAATGAGACAGCACAGAAGAACATAATCTCTTCAGGGCCTAAACCCGATAAGATCCCCCCACCCCCCACTCAATAAATGTGGGGCCTGATTTCGCTTTGCTCTGGGGCTGCATGCAACTTCTTGTGGGGTAGTTATACCCGGCAGAGCTCAGGAGTTATTCCTGGCTCTAAGCTCAGAAATCACTCCTGGCAGGTTCTGGGGACCATATGGAATGCCGGGGTTAGAACACCATCCTTCTGCATGCAAGACAAACACCCTACCTCCATGCTATTTCTCCGGTACCAGAACTGTCTTTTTAACCCCTGAACCACACGACAACACATAGTTAAAACTACATTATAGGCTTGGCAATGAGGAAACTATGCACGACGACCCCATGTATAGATAAAGAAGATGGCACTCTGATGACTGGAAAAGTACCCCAATCAGCTAGGTAACCTCTCAGATAAGGTGTTTAGAGAATAAATATGTAAGATGTTCATGGAGCTCAAAGAAAGCATAGATAGACTTGAATGGAACACAAATAAGAAAGGAACACAAGAATCAAGAATATATGAAGATAGAAATCATAAAACTTCATACTGAAATAATAGGTCTGAAAATCTCAGTAGATGAAATGAAAACCTCTATGGAAAGCCTCTCCAATAGAGTAACAGCAGTTGTGGACAGGGTCAGGGAGCCGGTGGGTGGGATGCAGAACAATTCCAGACAGCAGAAGAGATTGGAAGAGAATCTTAAAGCAAATGAGCAGACAATGGATAAACAACTCAAAGAATGTGAAGTGTTGAACATTGAAGTCTTTGATAAACTCAACATCAACAATCTAAGAGTCATTGGAGTCCCAGAGATCCAGGAAGAGAAAAATAAGAGGAGTTGGAGGAAGAGTGGGAAGAGGAAGAGGAGGAAGAAGAGAAAAAAAGAAGAGAAAGAAGATTAGGAAGAAGAAAAGAAGACAAAAAGGAAGAAAAAAAAGAAGAAAAGAGGAGGAGGTGGTGGCTAGGGATGTGGTTCAATTTTTTGAGCAGATGACCTATATGTGTCAATGCCTAGATTTGATCCCAGATGATCTCATGTTCATGCTCTAATATTCTAACAACTTGTATGAATGCGTGTATATCTGTATGTATAAAAATATGTGCTATACTTATGCATGCTCCATCTAATAAAGCAACTATAATAAAAAATAAAAATTAAAGTGACCATGAAAGCACAAAAATACAAAATTAAATGAAATGTAAAATAAGTAAAGAAAAACGAGTATAAAATAACTATAAAGCAAATTGCATGAAATATACACAATAAATCAAATGATGTTAATCATCAAATCTGGACCCTAACTAATTCTACATTCTCATGGAATACTCCTTTATCTTTAACTATCTAGAAGCTGGATTATTACTTTCTCCCTCCAACTTTGGACATTTACATTAGTTTGCCTTTTCTTGAATAATCCAACTATAGAACTTGCAAGATGATTTCACTTATCATCAAAGTTTCAATGTAAATATCACATTATAATGAGATCCTGGCACATATACAGGTGGTAAGTCAGTGTTTATATTATCCTGACTTTATAGATTTTTAAGAATACAACAGAATCTGAAATCATCTATTTTTTTCTATTTGTTACACATTTATAACAATATTTTCATTGTTATTTATTTTTATTTGTTTTTGGTCCATAATGGGAGTACTCAAGCATTATTCCCAGTGGGGTTACTCAATGGTTCTCCAGGTAACATGTGATGTGGTAATCAAATATAGGGTGTCCACATGAAAAGCATATACCATAGAACTTTGTTTAATCTCCTTGGTGTCTATTTAGTTATTGTAATATAAAGCCTTCTGAACATGTACTTTATAAACCCTGGATCTGTGAGTTTACATGAGAGATATCCATATGTGACTAAAATGAAGGCTGTTGATCTAGAAAAATTATCCTGAATTGACCATATCAGTTGCATTTAATCTCATGAACATTTAATCCTATGAAAATAAAAAATATTACTAAAGGACAGAGACACAAAATAGTATAATGTTAAAATTTGTTAGGATTAAACAAAAGAATGAACTGAAAATTAATGAGGAATCTCTAGAAAGTGAAAAAAAAAAAACCTAGGGAATAGATTTTTATTTTCAGGTATCCCTATCAACACTTTGATTTTTAACTGCCTGTCAATTTGAATTTATCACCTCTGAGCTGTAAGTTAAATTACTTTTTGCTGTTTTTATCACCAAGACTGTTAAGTTGTTCTAGCAGCAATAGAATATGTATACAACTGTAAATTTCTGAAGATCAGAAATTTTTTTTCTGCCTTTTTGAGCCACACCCAGTGATGCTCAGGGGTTACTCCTGGCTATATGCTCAGAAATCACTCCTGGCTAAGGGGATCAAACTGCAGTCCATCGTAGATTAATGCATGCAGGGCAAATGCCCTACTGCTTGCACCATCACTCCAGCCTAGATCAGAAATTTTATCTGTATGTGTCATTCTAATATTAGAACTTAGATGTGTGTTTGATATCACTTCTCAATAAGATGTGAAGTATTTTGTCATATGTATAGATAGGTCATAAATAACAGATACTGAATGTGTACACTTATAAGTAGTATGGTCTTTTTATACAGTTTTCTAATATTTTTATTAGTCAATGTCAACTGTTCATTTTTTCCTCTACCATTTATTTCTTTTTTTAAACAAAAAAAATAATACAAGACAAAAGAAAAACATTACAAAAATGTACAGGTAAAGAAAACTTCCATTCCTCAATTTACAGAGGAGAAAAATGCAACACAAATGTAAACTTTACCCATTCAAATTTTATCCATTTAAATCAGCTTCCAGTAGCTGGGGCAATGATTCAAAGAGCTGAAGACGAGCCTGAAAGATGGCAGGCCATGCATCCAACCTGGGTTCTATCCCCAACATCCAATATGGCAGTGCTTCTCACTATTATTTTCTGTCATGCCCCCCTAGGAAGAAGAAAACATTTTTTGCCACCCCTTGCAACTGTAAATAGTATCTTTATTAAAAAAAACTTTAACCTGCAATACAAAAATATAAAAAATAATTTGAGCTGGTTTTTTAATCAGAGGTGATGTCTGGATTAATGGTTACAATGAGCCCGTCTTACAATGCCATTCGAAGCGGGGTTGGAAGCAGGACACAACAACTCTCAGCTCCAGAGACATACAGAGACATAAACTAGGGGCTTAACTTATTACGACAGTGTTTGCTGAGGTCAAACACACCCCCCTTTACAGAGCCTCGAGATCCCCAGCGGGCGTGCTCTACTATTTGAGAACCACTGCCATATGGTCACTTAAGCATGTTATTCATGAACACAGAGCCAGAAGTAAGCCTGAGCACCACCAGGTGTGGGTACAAATTTACAATTGGAGACCCAGGCTCCAAAATGAGGATCGGGTGAGCAGGATATAGACCTTTCATATGGAAAAGTTGACACAGGAAATAATACACACTGTGAAAGGTCCAAGAATGGGTTCAGGAAATCCAGCATGCAATACAGGAATCCCAACACACAGGCCTTCTTGGTGTTTCCTAAGAAGAAAGCAGCTTAGTGGAGAAAGACCCAAGAAGGAGCCTCATCTTAAATTTTATAAAAAATACATTAATTTCTATCTCAAAAAGTTAAATTATTACTAAAAATTAAAAAAAAATTTCCATCCCTTTCTTTTTCTTTTTAAATTTGAATAGATCAAAGAAATGGAGATGCACTCCTCAGTACAGATTCTCCTTGGGTCATATGGCTTAGGGCAGTTTTTCAGTAAGGACTTAAATTTCTGAGATGGCCTGACCTCTTTGGAAGCCAAACTTGGGTGTGGGAAAAGCAAGAGTGTGTTCCTTTTCTCTAGCTATTGCCCACTTCTATACAATTTAATGTCAGAGTCAGGTTCATTTGGAATCTTATCAAATGTTCAAAAGAAGTCCCTTTATCCTTAATACAGGGATGGCATTAAATAAATTTTTCTCACTAAACATTTGCAAAAGTTGAGAGAACAATGCAGTAAAACTATTTGCCATCTCTCATTATCAAGTCATTAACTCATTAATCATTTTGTTTCCCCTTATGACCATTTCTTTCCCCCATTTTATTTTGAAGGGATTTTAAAACCACATAAAAACCTGAACTATTAATATCTATCTTTAAAAGATAATAATTCTACATATTTTGACTAACTATTCATTGTGGTAATACTTTTTGGTTCTGAGCTAAGCCATCTATGTTATTTGATTAGGTCAGTGATATGTTATTGAATGGGATGTTTACAACTTCAATAAGTTTTTCAGGATGCAGGGAAAGTAGAGTATGTAGGGTGTTTCCCCTACACATGGCTTACTTTATATTAATGTTGGCATCATATATGATCTCCTGAGCACTACCAGATGTAATTTTGTTTGCTTGTTTTTTGTTTTGTTTTTGGGCCACACCCAATGACACGCAGGGGTTATTCCCCCCGCCTGTACTCTAGACAGGCTCTCATTTTCCTCATACGTTCTCATTTTTAGGACAGTTCAAAACGTAGTTAGGCCCCTAATTTTTGAGTGCAAAAGAAGTTACCCATGAGCATTTCCAGGTCTGATTCAAAAACCTTTACAAAATTATATTGGAATCAACAAGTTTTTGCAAGTTTCTTCTCAATTATGTTTTTGTTTTATCATGGCTAGCTCTCAGAGCATGTCCAGAACAGTCAACTAGAGAATGATATATATGTTGAATAGAACTAATTTTTTTTTGTGGTTTTTGGGTCACACCCGGCAGTGCTCAGGGGTTACTCCTGGCTCCATGCTCAGAAATTGCTCCTGGCAGGCACGGGGGACCATATGGGGCACCGGGATTCGAACTGATGACCTTTTGCATGAAAGGCAAACGCCTTACCTCCATGTTATCTCCCGGGCTCCTGAATAGAACTATTGGGGTCCACAGTCAAAAGATGAGACCACACAATTGGAGTAAAGCAAAACAAAATTTTATAGGGAGGGGACACAGGGACCCTCTGGTTAATGATGATCTTTAAAATGATTAGCTTGGATCTGGAGAGATGACACAGCAGTAGGGCATTTACCTTACATGTGACCGACCTGGGAGAAATCTGGTTCCACTCCTGACATCCCATATGGTACCCCCGCATGCCAGGGGTGATTTCTGGGTGCAGAGCCAGGAGTGACCCCTGAGTGCTGCTAGGTGTAGTCCAAAAACAAATCAATCAATCAATCAATCAATCAATAAATAACGTTTAAAAAATAAAATAAAATGATTGGCTGTTGTCTAGGGTATCTAGACAAAACTTTCTTTCCAGATACGCTACCTGGTGTGGCCAAGTAGCTCTGGGTGGTATTAAAGAACACATAGGCATTATAGAATGCCTATTTTATAAAATAGGCATATAAATTTTATAAAATGACCTCCCTCTTTGTTCAGAACCCACTGCCCACAGAACCTACTGCCTCAAGTAATGTAAATTCAAACCCTTTTATCTCAGTTTTCAACATGTTTATTACAGATTTATGAGAACAGTTAAAATTAGCTGAAATCATTCCCTTGTAAAAACAAGCTACTCTTTTAGATCACTAATTTAAGAATGGCCAGGATTATTATGGTCATGATTTACATGTGATAAAAAAAAACTTTATTTGATGATTGAATGACAATCATAGAAAATACATCAAACTTGTAAATCCTGATGGGAAAAGATCCAAGTTTTGAATTTCTTTTTTTTTTTTTTTTTTTTT
>PVKC010004222.1:0-36310 GCA_004027635.1 Crocidura indochinensis | reverse complement strand
TGAATAAAAAATGATTAGACTGGAACACCAAACAGAATAGATATCTGACCCACAACAAGCTGCTAAGTGGAGACCAGTTACACTAGTATCTGTGGGGGGAGAGGGGGAGAGCAAAGGAGGGAGGGAGATATGGGAGACATGCTGGGAACAGGAGTGGAGGGAGGACAATATTGGTGGTGGGAATACCCTTCACTCATTGCCACTATGTACTGTAAATAATTCTGTGTAATGAACTTCAGTCACAATAAAAATTAAAAAAAAAAAGATCTAATTGAAAGAGGCATTTACTAATGGTAAATAGAAAATGGTAACCACCTCATAAAGATATTTACTTCCCTATTGTACAGAAAACAGATAACCACTTAGGCAATAAAATCCCTATCATTCTTCAAATATTCATAATAAAATTCTAAAAATTAAAACACTAATTATCCCTAATTACTACCCTGTTAAATATTTAAACCTAAGTGCCTAAAATTCATGAACATTTTGTGAGGTGCAGTAATATAATTTTATGACAGAATAACATAGCCTATAAAAAAAAGTTACAATCCGTTCAACTTCACTGTGATTACAGCCAGTCCAGCCACCTGCTCTACCATCTACATATTAAATGAATTTTTTAATTAAACAAGGATCTCACCCCTTCTTGCTTTTGAGTTTCACTAAGTTTTTCAGTCAATTCTTCTAACGCCCTTTTTGTTTCAGCATCCGACCTGAGCAGAGAAAAAATAATTTTAAACTGGATATTTAAGAAAATATAGTAAAATTTAAAACACAACTACATTATTAATATATAATAACCTATTCTAATGTTCACAAACATTAGTAAACATAAAAGTAAACCTAAGGAAAAAACTATTAAAACACAGTCTGGGGGCCAGAGAGAGAGAGCCTGGTAAGTTACAAGACAGTTTTTCAAGAATTCATGTAAACATGTCAATTATACAACCAACTTTTATTTTTGAATAATTCATGCCACTAATTAAAACCATAGTCTGCTTTACCTGCTTCTCCTGGCAAGTTCCCGGTTGAAATCATCTCCAAGGCGAATTTGTTCACTGCTGAGATCCCGAAGAGACTGATGAAAAGCATGAATCTACAAAAGGAAAAACATATTTATTTGGGATTCTGATGGATTCTTCATGATTCACTGAAGAGAAGAAAAAAAAACTTGCTTTTCTTAGCAGCAATGCTCACATTTTAAATTAATAAAATAGAATAAAAATCTACTATAAAATAAATTAAGTATTTTAGTCTATTAAACTGTATATAACACTAAACATTTCACATGCAAATTCCACTCATTGTAGAAATTAAAATGACCATTTTTTCTAAAAAAAAAACTTATTTTCTAAAAAGCATTAAGTGGCAAATTATTAATCCAATAGACTACATGACTTCTGTTGCAATTACTCAACTCTATCATGACAGTACAAAAGTAGCCATCAAAAATGAGCATGATTTAACAAGAACTTGATTCAACAAAACCAACACATGCAAAGAAAAAAATTTGTTAACACATGCTACAGAAAAAAAGAAACTGTGCTCAAGTACACCAGAAAAATGTACAAGAATATTTTCTCTGGAGAAATCGGGGAGGAGGGGAAGAATCTACCACTGCCCAGAGCTGACTGGTAGATCCTCAAACCACACACAGGTCAGAAATCAGCCCTTGGCCCCAAAGCATGTGAATACAAAGTGCATGTTGTCCCCCCGTGGCTCTGGAGAACAGAGAAAAGGAAAAACTGACCACAGGCTAGAACTGATTTGCAGAACATGGCACTATATACAAGTCAGAAACCAGTGTACCCCAAGTGGTAGCCACTCATGAAGACACTAGATTATCTCATGCCCCACATAGAAATTTCTCAGAGACCTCCTCTCAGTGAGTAGAAAACAGTTCCAGACTACAATAAAGAAGCATGTTAAAGCAGCACAGAACCCCATCCAGGTAGTCAAGGATGAGGTTATAATCCTAAAGACTCAATGAGTAATAATCTACTATAAAACCCCTTTGAAATGGATTTCAGAATAAAAATGCTTAGGATGTTTAATGAGTTCAAGAAACAATGGAACAGACAATCAATAAGATATAAGTGGATAAAAGAGCATAAATGAGAAAACTACAAACCAAAATGACAAAACTGAAAAAACCTGGCAGGTAAATGAAAATTCATTGTAAGGTTTACTAAGCAGAGTAACAGCAGCTGAGGACAGAACCACTGAGCTCATAGATGAAGTCTAAAAAAAAAACACCAGGCACCAGGTGGGGGAAAAAAACTTCAAAATAAACAGAGAACCTTGGGAATAAATTCAAGAAAAATATCATAAGAATCACTGTGGTCCAAGAGGGTCAGAAAGGTACTCTCAATAAAAAAGCAAGTCAGAGACATCATTGCTGAGATATTCCCAGAGCAAGTACCCCTCACTTAGGCCATCATGTTTGTTGAGTTCTGCAAACTAGAAAACTCATAGCATCTTTACATTCATTCCTACCCTCCCAAATTGGTCACCTAACCTTCAAGAACTCATTTATCTACCAAAAAGGATTTTAAAAAAATCTTTCTACAAGTGATCATCAGCTCACTTGGTGAGAACATAGCAAAAATCCTACTAATTGGTTTTCCCACACAGATCTCATTTTCTACATTATAGTTAGGTTGATTATTTTTTAGAGTAATTCTCTCTCTCTGTCTCTCTCTCTCTCTGTCTCTCTCTCTCTCTCACACACACACACACACACACTTATTTACAAGGCCCTGCAGGATCTCAGTTCTTCATACATCCCTAATCACGTGACTTTTTTCTTTTTATTTTTTTTTTTTTTGTTTTGGGGTCCTGGCTCTATGCTCAGAAATCGCTCCTGGTCAGGCTCAGGGGTTATGGGATGCCGGGATTCGAACCACCATCCTTCTGAATACAAGGCAAAAGCCCTACCTCCATGCTATCACTCCGGCCATATCACGTGACTTTTTAAAATTTGCTCAACAGTGCCATTTTTCTTCCTGTCAAGGTACTTGTTCTTTCTATGTTAAATGTTTTTACCCAATTCTGGATCTCATCTTGATTGAAGGTTTTCAAAAACAAAACAAAAACCATACTTCTTCTATTATACATATATCTCAGTTAACAGTAAAAGGTTTATTTATGAAATAAAAAATGAAAAGGAAGAAAAAATGAAAAGAGAAAGAGGACTAAGCAATAACATAATACATAGTGTTTGCCTTGCACAAAACCAACCCATGTTTGATCCTCAGCTTCTCATATAGTCATAGATAGTCATATAATCATATAATTACTGGAAGTAATTCTTGGATGCAGAGCTAGGAGAAACCCCTGAGCATCACCAGATGTAGCCCAAAACCAAAAATTTTAAAAGGTATATTTATGTGTTTATTAACATCTAGCCCCCTCATAGAGCATAAACTGTACAAAGGCAAGATTTGGGGGGAAGGCTCATTATTGGTTCTGAATACAAGTACTATCTCTAAAACAAAAGTCATTAAATAAAAGAGTAAATAATTTAATGTTAGGATATTGCTTTCTGCTCTAGATTTATCACAATAATCCACAATAGCTCTTTTAGCTACCAAAAAAACATAATAGGTACAGGAAAGATAGCACAAGGCGCTTGTCTTGCATGTAACCAACACAGATTCAATTTGCAATATCACGTACAATCTACATTCTTCACCAAGAGTTATCTCTGAGCACAAAACTAGAAATACACCCTGATTGCTTCCAAGTGTGTTCCAATTCCGTCCCCCTAATAAGTAAAACAAACTACACAAACAAGAAAATTATTTATCATAGTTATAGAGGAAATATTCTACCAATTCTGATTCTCAATCCTAAATTTCAAAACTACAGATATCAAAATCAGCAATGACTCTAAGCTCTTTCAAGTTAATTCCATTGCCTAAGACATTTTTAAAGGTTTTTTTTTTAAAAAAAAAAAAACTCTGCCATAAAATTAATAATAAAAGAATGATGGCTAGCATATTAAATATAAAACCTTTAAGTTTTCTGCACTGCTATCTCCATTGTAGCACTGTTCACAACAGCCAAAATCTCGAAACAACCCAAGTACCCAACAACAGAAGAGTGGATAAGGAAACTAGGGTACATCTACACAATGGAATGCTAAGCAGCTGTTAGGGAAAATGAAGTCATAAAATTTGCTTAGACAGATGTATAGGGAGAGTGTTATGCTGAGAGAAATGAGTCAAAGGAAGAAGGATAGACATAAAATGATCACTCTCATTTGTGAAATATAAAAAAAAAAGGTTGTATGGTAATAATATCCAGATGAGGGCCAGGAGGATTACCAGTCCATGTAGGAAGCTTGCCACAAATAGCAGGGGAGTGCAGTTTAGGGCAGAGAAGGAACACAATGACAATGATAGTTGGAAATGATCACTATGGGCAAGAAATGCATGCTGAAAGGGGGTAAAGTGATAGGCATAATACCCATTCAGTGACAATATTGCACATCAGTGTAGTAAAGGAAATAAAGAGAGACAAAGAGAGAGAAAGAAGAAATATGTCTGTCACTGAGGCAGGCAGGGAGACAGCAAGGGGCAGGGTAAGAGGTTTATTGAAATGTCACTGGCTGTGGGAAATGAGCACTGATGGAAGGTGGTTTACATTGTATAACTGAAACATAATCATAAACAACTTTGTAACTGTATCTTATGGAGATTCAATATAAATAAATGAGTTTACTTGGTTTAAAACAAAAGATTAGTTTACTTGGTTTAAAACCAAAGATTAGTACAAGTTAATTAAACTCTTTTTTAAACTAGTCATAAATTAGATATTAATATATAAATACAAATACATACATAATTTTATTCACATACACATAATACACATAGCAGAATGGTAAAAGGTACCTGGCCTGTGTCGGGGTCTCGACCAAATCGAACACCAATTCTGGATCTAGCTCGTCTAATACCCTGTTGGTCCTCATAATCTTTGAGGGGTGAGGTAGGTGGGAAGCGCTGGCTCTCTTTACAAATGAAAGAAATGGAAGAGGAAAAAAACCACTGTATGAAAACAAAGACTGAAATTTTACTTAGGATATACATAGCAGACAATAATAAATAAATGCTTCCTTTTGAAACAATTTTCCACTATCTCGCTTTGATCATAAAATCCTGCAAAAATCAGCACCAATCTTGATGTTATATTAAATAAAATAAAAATATATCAGATACAAAATATAGCAGAAACTCTAATTTTCCAACCTTCTCAAAGAAGTAAAACTTTATCATAAATTGCTAATTATATCTAAAATAAAACAGCAATATACCAAAATTTTCAAATAAATTAATATAGTAACTGGTGTTTCAAAAATCAATAAAAGAATACAAATAGAAGGGCTGGAGCAGTGGCACAAGTGGTAGGGCATTTGCCTTGCACACACTGACCTAGGACAGATTCCGATTCAATCCCCCAGAGTCCCATATGATCTTCCAAGCCAGGAGTGATTTCCAAGTGCATAGCCAGGTATAACCCCTTAGCATCATGGGGGTATGCCCCCTCAAAAATTACTACAGATAGAATGACTTATCAAGCCCAATCTTTAATCTTTTTATCTTGATCAGTAGTCATAATACCAAAGCAGGAAACTAATGTTCACTGTACCTAAATCCTCTCCTCACTGCAGACTTTTCTATTCTTTCCTAAGTCTCTTTGCTTCAACATAAATCTCATTGCAACCGGAAAGTATAAGTAAGATCAGTTATTGGCAAATATAAGTGGTCTCACTTTTAAAGTAGACACTGAACTCTAACTGCACACCAAAGAAGGAATTCATCTTTTCTTACTAATGTCATAGAATAGTTTATCATCAGATTTATCAAGTAGCTATAAAGCTAGACATAGCACTTCAAATATCAAAAATGAATGCATCACATGTTAAATTCTATTTGTGTATTTATTTTCATCTGAGGCAAACAAATCAAGTTTTGTCAAGTAAAGCTCTAATATTGTCAGAATAAAAATATATAACAAAGTTCCCTTACCATTTTTCTAAATAATATAAAATCCTTGGCACATGCGCCCATTTTAATGGCTTTATGTATAGGTTGCATTTCTCTAAAGATTAAGTGTCTGTAATACATATATAAGAGATACTTTTAAAACATAAAGGATTTTCAGAAAAAATCTGAAGATATTACCTGTCACAGTGCCACCATCAAGGTCGCTTGCACTGAGACTTGTAACAGAAATACTTCTTGCTCCTGGGTTTCTCAATAATCGTTGACTCCTCAGTTGGCCTATTGATTGCTCCAAGCTTTCTTTCAACTAAATTAAAGAATATAGTGAGGGAGATTTACTCTTTAACAACTTCCAAATAATAAGTAGTCTTAGAGATCTTAAACAATACTGAACTATATGGGCTTCAAAGGAGAAATTACTTCAAAGTTTTTTTTAACAGTTATGTTAGGAAATATTAAAATAAAAGCAATATATTTTAGGAACCAATTCTAACATTTGGTTTTCAATAGCATGTCACTACCTATTACACCTCTCAATTGCCAGAATGAGAAAAAGATGTCCACTAGGGATTTTCAAAACCAATCTGACATATCTAAATTAATGTGTTTTCCATTCTTAGCAGCATAACTAAGACAATACAACTGAAAAAAAAAAAGAGAGAGAGAGAGAGAAAACCTCTCCTTTCAGAGCATTTCTTCAGAAATTGAAATCTAAATAAACAGGAAAATGAAAAGTTGCCACAATGGCTGCTGCTGCTGCTACAGAAACAATATGCAATGACCAAATCTGTTATCAAAAGATCTCTTGTATTCAAAGACTTCACTCTAATAACTTTTCCCTTCTTTCTCATTATTACTTGAAGATTCTGCTCTGACTTACTAGCTGCTGCGTTTGTTTTATTTTTTATTTCAAGTAATCTGCTTTATTTTGGGGGGTTTTAAACCACACAGTGTTCATGGTGGTGCTTAAGGAACATATACAGTATGAGTTATCTAAGTTACACAGTGTAAGTTATCTTAGGTCACAGAAACCTTAAAAAGCACCTTAACCCCTGTGCTATCTCTCTCCAGCGCTTAAGTTCTACTTTTACAATGTTTTTGCTGCTGTTATTCAATCTTTTTAAGTGGCTTTATCATAATGTGACTATCTACAATTGTGTAGGTATCCATTTTTGAGTATAATAATCATAAAATATCCAAGTTGATCATCTTATATACTTTAATATTCAATCATGACTCTTTAAATACTTTTTCTGTTTCATCTTTCCTTTCTCCTGGGTATCCAGTTGGTATTTTTGGTTTGGGTTTCTTTTTAATAATTTTTGCTGAATTCCTTATCATCTATGCTCTTCTCTATTTCATTCTATTTTATAGCTCCATTTTTAAACCTATAGCTATGCTGATTAGCTTTCAACTTATTTTCTTTTGACTGTATAAAAGCAACTTTCTAATCCATCAAATGAGAGAATTGTGTGAGCTATAGTGCCTTGTTTTTATCATTATCTATTAGTTGTTTCTCAAGAGTTTCTAATTCCATGCCAAAGTATTCAATCTTGTATGTTTCTTGAATAGCTTAACTTTAAATATTTTATAGTCTTACATATGTTTCCACCTCACTTTATTCTTTTGGTTTTCAGTCACCTCTTGAATTTTGTTTGAATTTTATTATATTTTATTATTTTTGTATTTTATTATTCCAGTCACCTCTTGAATATTAATATAGCACATTAGATACATGTATGAAAAAGTGTAAATATTTTAAATGCCTGTATGATGCTATCTTCCAGATGTCTGAATTTGCTTCTGAAGGAAAAGAAGCTAGGATCACTAGGAATTCCAAATCAACATAATCTAACTACTGAAATTATTAAGATTTACCCAGAAATTTTTTCCAGTTGACTAGTAGATAAGTCAAAATAAAGAATAGAAGTAGTCGAAGTGACTTAAAAATAGCTGAATGAAGAAACTGGCAGTAAACACTAGGAATCACATTAAAAAATATAATCAACATGAAATTTAATAGTGTTAGTAAGTTGATGACATTTTAAGAATTCTCTGAGATATAGGATTAAAACTCATTAAGGGAGATTCAAAACTAACCTTCTGTACCCATGGGGCCCAGTCTATTTTTTAAGCTTCTGCCTTCCCTAATTTTCAATTTTTGATTCGCCATTTTTCCTAGGCAGTCATCCTTTGAGGTTTCAATTAAAAGTGAGTATTAGCTGGAAGAATTCCTGAACTCTGGGAGTGGGTCTCCCCAGCCTCACAAGTCTATTGATATTTCAGATCTTAGTCTCTCTGCTTCTGAGTCACCTCCTTTCAAATAAGCTACTGACTTGAGAGAGTAAGAGTTCAAAATGCAAGACACAGTATTCTAGACTCCCATTTTTCCTAGTCTTTAATAAAAACCATCTCCCTACTTTAATAGAGGGGAATCTTAGTTGTCCACTGGGCAGATAAAATTATTTTTGGTAACTTTTTATTTATTCTAAGAAGAACAACAGTGGTCCAAACGAATCTGTCAATGGCAAAAGCAGAACTTTCCAGCATTCTCTTTATAAAGGCTTATTATCTCTTTAAGAGGGCTTACACATGCTAAGCTATAACTAAAAATTAATACATAAAATTAATTTAAACACATACAATCCCTGCCAAATCTGCCATAAAATATAAAAAAAGAAAAAGAAAAGAAAAGTACACTATCACTGAAGTCTAGGAGAACTAATAGATGTTGGAACGTTTTTTGTTTAAAAATAATAATAATCTTTATGCATATGGTACCAGGGATTAGGGCATCACATATGCAAGGAAGTGATCTGCTGCTAAGCTGCATCCTTGGTTCTAAGATGAAAAAAATTAGGCAAAGTTGTTGTCAAGCTCATTTTAAAACTCTAAAGATCTATCACAAGTCACTGAACAAATGAACAGACTAATCTAAAAAGATCAGAAACTGAAATGCAAAATGAAAACTGAGATAATCAGTTTTATTTACTTCATAAATTATCATTATACCTAAAATATACAACAAAAAATGTAATAGAATTAAAATATATACTTAAGACAGACATTGCACAAAATCTAAACTAATCAGGCTATATAAAGTCAATGTGATAATTCCTCAAAACACAAAAACAAGGAGACTTTTACAAGATAAAAATAAAAATTGTTTTTAAATTCTTAAGCATTAGGGTTCAGAGCAACAGTACAGTGGTTTGGTAAAATAAAATCTTTAAAAAGCTGAGAATGAAATATTAAAAAAAAAAGAGAGAGAGAGACCAGTGAGAGTTCAGTGAGAGTTCAAAGGGCTAAAGCACATCCTTTGCTTAACAAGTCCCCAAGAGGTCAGAGCGATGGCACAGTGGGGTGTTTACCTTGCATGTGCTAACCTAGGATGGACCATGGTTCGATCACCCAAGCCAGGAGCAATTTCTGAGCACAGAGCCAGGAGTCACCCCTGAGCGACACCAGGTGTGGCCCCACCCCCCAAAAAAAACGAGTCCCCAAATTCTAAACTGGCCACTACATGCCTCCTCCCCCAAATACAGGACGAATAGCCCCAGTGGTTCCCACATAGCACTGCATCCCCTAGCCTGACACTGTGCCACCTGATCTAGTTAACCATCTGCGTTTCTGAACAAAAAAACACAATGTACAAAAAAATGTAATAGTCATAATTAATAAATGAAATAATTAAAAGCTACATATACTTTTAGAATAATGTCAAACTAAAATAGCAAGTTTATTTGTTTGTTTTTAATTCTTGGACTAGGGATATGGTTCAATTGGTGCACATGCTTAGTATGTGCAAGTCCAAATTCAATTCTTGACACTTTCCAGGTATCAAAGGTCAATTGAGAACCGCCTCAATTTCTATGAAACTCCAAAGAGAAATATAAAAGCTATGTGAGGTCTCAACCTGAAAAACACTGATTAGGGATAAAATATAAGTCAAGTGAGGCTACAGAAATAGTACAGCAAATAAGATGCTTCCCCAGAATCCAATATCATCCCCCGAATCTTCCAGGAATGATCCCTGAGCACCACTAGGTTCTCAACCTAATAACTGAGAAATACGATAACTAATATAATTGATATATAAGATAACTAATAAATATTGACCACAAGTGCCAGAGCAGTAATGCAGAGGATAAAGCATGTGCCTTGCATGTGGCCAACCTGGGTTTGAGCATCCCAGGTAACCTAAGCACTGCCAGCAGCAATTTCTAATTGGAGAATGCCAGCAGTATCCTCTGAACACTGCTGGATATGGGCCAAAAACAAAAACAAAGTGACTACAGTGCAAATAAATCTATGAAAGATCATCCAGGCAACAACAAATATTCCAAGTAAAATGCATAATCCTCAAAAATGATATGCTTTTTCAAGAGAATACAAGCAGTCATAAAACAAGTATGAAATCTTGCTATTTGAATACATACACATATCTTGAGATTATGCTAATTGAAATGCCTAAGCACCACCAGGTATGACCCAAAAACTGAAAACAAACAAACCTTTCCCCAAAAAAAGTATATTTTCCAGGGCCAGAGTGATAGTACTGTGTGTAGGTATATGTTTTGCACACAGTCAATTGGGTTAGATCCCCAGTATTCCATAACATTCTCTAAGGACCACCAGGAGTACTTCCTAAGTACAGACCCAGGAGTGACCCCTGTGCACTGCTGCATGTGGCTCAAAAACAAAAAGCAAACAAAAAACAAGCAGATTTTCCTTTTATAGCAATATTAAGCATTTTATATTCATTAAGAGTCCAAATTTATACTTAAAGCATAAGGTATTGTTATGTTGAGTACTCTTTAATGAGGGCATTTAATTTTTATAGTATTAACACAAAAACAGACCTCATTCTCATGATCAGAATACAATTCTAAAAATATTCTTTCTAAAGACTAAGTAAATTAACTACACCATTTAACACCATTGAAGTTTATATACTTCAACTCTTCACAGTTCACTTGAAAATGAAATCCTGTCTGATCCTCTTATACCCAAATATTCCAAGGCAACCAGGAAATTCATAGCATAAGAAATAATGCGATCATTCATAAGTCTATAAACTTCATAGTTCATTCAGTCCCAAAATCCTAAATCGTGTATATAACAAAACATGGACCATTGGCTGTAAGAAAGTCTAGTGAAAAATCAATGACTACTACTTACAAATAACTGTTACTTAAGGGAGAAATTTATGCTGATGGTAGACAACTTAAAGAATCCACCATGTGGCGTAAACAATGGCTAGCAATCTTTCAATATCAATCCTAGCTGCTTCCCAATTCTTTGTATTAATTCTACCAAGTTCTCATTCCGGACATTGTACCTGTTGTGGCTTGATTCTGTATTCCAATAATAATCTGACTTATATAATACTTAGAAATTTCAACACAAAATGCCAATTTTTCAGGAATATAAATTTACAGCATAACAAAAATATCAACAACCATGATTCCGTGAAGTAAATGAATCCTTATATGGGATTTTAGAAGAATATTTTCTCTTGGCTCTGGCAAGCTTTATGTAAGAGACCATAAGCAAGCTCATGACCTTTCTTATACCAGTTTTTTATCTTGTAAACAAGAATAATGGTGCCAACCTATAAAGGTGCTGCAGTAGATGTGGCTGTAACCAAGTGTCTGGGATATAAGTGTATTAATTCCCAAGAAACTATGGAAAGGCAGATGCCTGTTTATCACCCAAATCTCATCACTGATTCTCTAATACTCTATTACTCCCCATAGAGGTTTTCACATGAATTAAATTTAGGCTTGAAGGTTACAAAGAGTCAAAGAAATAGTAATTTAATTATGCACATTTCAAGGAAAAAAGTCCCCAAGAGTAACCCAACATGACCTTGATTCTTAGGTCTTACAAACATGACTAATTCTCACAGTTCTCTTATTGTAAAGACTAAGGATGAAGTAAAACATATCATTAGATATTTATGTTTCTTCCCATCCACTCACAAATTATGATTATAAACTAAATAAAATTTAATGCAGAAATACTCATTCTCATTTCATGAAGTTTAGAAATAATACCACTTATAAAATATAATAATAGAAATTATGAAAGAGAGGGATATTTCTTTCATTTTAATAAAGTTGTTCATTGGTGAAAATAAAATGAACAAATATATATAACAGGAATTAGCAAGAGCGATGTCATTTTTCTAGGAAATCATTCATTTCAATAGTTAGGATGTAGAAATTGTTAAACATTTGAACATTGCAAAAGCTAAAATGGATCAACTTGTTATAAGATTATTTTTTTAAATACAGAAGATCCACCATAAGTAGTTCTGTGAATTGCAATCATCTCAAAAATGAAAAAAAAAATCCCTTAAACAGCACATACACTGATCAAAAGGGAAAAAAATAAGGATGCTATCATTACCATGCCATTAAAGTACTTAAAAAAATAAATAGGAAGGTTTAAGATCATCACATGACAGGTGGCACATTACATACACTCATTTTTAGTTCTATTACATTTCACATAAGTAAATACTTTACTTATGCTAAGAAAGCAATTTTAACCAAGGAGCTTGCTAGAATTACTTAAAAAAATAATTTCTCTAAGTTGTACAATTTCCTATGTATAATTCAGATGCTCCCAGATAAGTCAGAGATAACAGGGTAAAAAATCGTTGCTCTATTGAATGAGGAAAATAGAAGGCATGAGGAAATTGCTACCCATGTATGTTGGAAGGGGAGAGCCACCTGTTTTAATATATCTAAAGTTAGGGGAAATTATAAAGGAAACTCTAGAGCAGTGGTCCTCAAACTACGGCCCGCGGGTCACATATTGTATTTGTTCCCGTTTTGTTTCTTCACATCAAAATAAGATGTATGCAGTCTGCATAGGAATTTGTTCGTAATTTTTGTTTTTACTATAGTCTGGCCCTCCAATGGTCTGAGGGACAGTGAACTGGGCCCCTGTTTAAAAAGTTTGAGGACCCCTGCTCTAGACCATACTAAAGGAAAACTTGAAAGAAAAGACTTGTTTTCATGTCTTTTTTTTTCTTAATAATTAGGAGTTTTGCATTCAAAGTACTAAGGTAGAAATAAAATACCTATAAATCTTATTTATAACCCATTAAAAAAAAACTACCAACAAAGAGTTCATATAATTAATTTCTTAACATAATGCAATAAGAGAGTAAATTCTTTGTTTAAATGTTCATCTGCACAAATATTTCTTTAATAATTAATTTCATATCCTACATGCTCAATTCACAGAAAATCTGCTACCATATCTATTTGATGTTCAACAGGATGAAGAAGTTGAATTAGCTGATAATAGTTTTCTTTTTCACTAATAAATTCAAAAACAAAAAATTAATATACATTATTAAAAAGGGTTAAGTTTAAAAACTGTTTGAGGTACCCAAATATGTTAATCTCTAAAAAAAATGCTCACCTCTCAAGTATATTATAAATCATAAAGATCTTATTGATTCAAAAAATTTCAGATTTCTTTTCTTTTTGTGTGTGCGTTTTTTGTTTTTTGAGCCACACTTGGCGGCGCTCAGGGGTTACTCCTGGCTGTCTGCTCAGAAATAGCTCCTGGTAGGCATGGGGGACCATATGGGACGCCGGGATTCGAACCAACCACCTTCGGTCCTGGATAGGCTGCTTGCAAGGCAAACATCGCTGTGCCATCTCTCCGGCCCCTCAAATTTATTTTCTAAATGAAAGTAATATAAAAAACTTGAGAGGGCATTTTCTTTTACTGCAGTAATTCAAATACAATGCTATACAAAGCATCTAATTATAAACAAGTAATGATGATATTATTAATTTCAGGTGCGAGCACAGCCAGGTATGACCCAAAAACAAACCAAAAAAACTATCTCTAATAGTAATTACTACATACCTAATCTAAAGCATGGAAAAAAGCTATCATATGGAAAATTATACACACAGTTAAATAAATAAAATTTTTTTTCTAATAATATATTTAATGATCCCAATTATTAAGGCAATCAGATGCATGTTTACACATATGTAAAAAATGTGGAAAAACTATAAAATAAACTGTATACATTGTCACTTCTTTTGAATGGGAGTGAGAATGGCAATAGAATATACATTTTGTTTAAACATGGTACATCTATACAATGAGATACTATACAGCTATTAATAAAAATATGAAGTAATGAAATTTTCTTATACGTTAATAGATATGGAAAGTACTACAGTGAGCAAAATGAATCAGAGGGTGAAGGATTAAACATAGAATGATTGCATTCAGTTGTGGGATATGAAAAAAAAAAAAACACAGTATGGTAACAATACCCAAGTCAATAGAGACACAAGCCAGGAGGATTGGTCCATGATAGGAAGCTTGCCACAAACAGTGGGGGAATGCAGTTTGTTCAGAAAAGGGACCACATAAAAATGGTAGATGAAGATGATCACTCAGGACAAGAACTGGGTGCTAAAAGGAGGTAAAGTGATAATCACGATATCCCTTCAATAACAATATTGCAAACCATAGTGTCTAAAAGTCGAGAGGAAAGAGAAAATAAATATCTGATATAGAGGGAGGTAGGGGGAAGAGCAGAGGGAAGAAGAGAAATTGGAGATGCTGTTGGTGGGAAATGTGTCCGAGTGAAGAGAAAGGTGCTGAGTACTTTACAACTAAAACTCAATCATGAACAACTCTGAATAACTGTATCTCATGATGATTCAATGAAAAATATGTATTTAAAAAATAAACTAAATAACTTGCCCTTTAAATTGTCAAATCCCCTGGAGGAGTATCCATAATTCACATTTATTGTTATCTCAGTTTAACTCATGACCTAATTTCTTTTCTTCACACTTACAGTTATCATTTCAATGAAACTACTCTGCTTAAGATAGGAGGCAATCAATCTCACAAGCTAACCAAAAGCACAAAATAAAAATGTAATCTTAAAGTTAAGAAACTATTCGCAATGGTTATTTCCCTTCTCACGCATCTTTTCTGCACAAAAACTGCATGGCCAAAAATGTGAGTTAGAGAGAATTCAAACTTATGTAATATTCTCACATGTTCTATGGCATCAGCCTGTCCATTACTATATTCTCGATACTGTCCAAGCATCTGGTCGACTTGTTGCAGGCTCCGACTGGTCTCCTTGAGGGAAAACAGACATGCTTTATTAACTGTTCCAAAGACTGTTTTCCAAATCAGTCTCAGTAGTATGTGAAATAGATGAAGTCAGCCAATTATGAAAGTTACAACTTAGACAAGGGTGTCAATACACTTCAAATTTTCAAATAAATCTCACGGTGCCACTGAGAGTTAAACTCAAAGGTTGTGATTTACTGTGTGAAATTTGAAGCACATAATCCTCACCCAAAGATCCATAATAAGTCAGTAACGAAAACATTAATTTTTTAAAAAAATAGTCATTATCTGATGCTGGAAGGAGGTAAAGTGAAAGACACGAGACTCCTTCAATAAAAATATTTCAAAAACACAATATCTAAAATGGAGAGAGAGAGAGAGAAAGAGAGGAGGAGGAAGAAGAGGAAGAGGAGGAAGAAGGAGAGAAGGAAGAAGAAGAGGAGGAGGAGGAGAAAAATGTCTGCCACTATGGCAGGCGGGGAGAAGAGCAGGGATGAAACTGGTGAAATTGATGGTGGGAAATGTGCACTGGTGAAAGGATGAGTGTTGGACACTGACTGACTGAAACTCAATCATAAGCAACTTATTAGCGATTATTAACTTATTATATTTAATATTTTAACTTTAAAATTGTATTTAAGAGATAGTCATTTTAAACTTTATACTTTTTTCCTTTGTGAAATAAAAATCATATTTTATTTGGAGGTACTGAGGAAGAGGAGGGAGACAGAAAGAGAATAATGAATAGCATGCTCTTCAAAGGCAGAGAGAGCCCTAAAACACAGCCCTGCATGAAGCAGGAAATTCCACATCTCAAAAGGAATGAAGTGCATGTGCTAGGACAGCATGTACCTCAATTGGTATACGTTAATTATCCCACTCTTTACAGAAAAGAAATAGAAAAGACTAAATCCAGTAGGTTGGTTGCAGCAGAAGCAAATTATTAGATCATGGTATTTCAATGTTTTTTCAACTTCAAGCTTCATTTGAACAAAAAGAGGGTGGGGGAATACGCTCAAACCTTTAATTAAAACCAATAAACTTACAACCAAACAGCAAAAATGGTTTCCCCTGAACACTAGGTTCCACCAGAGAGATTAATAGAGGTATTTCTTTCAGATATATATAATTAATGCTGAGTCTCACTAGTATGAAAATACAGAATTTCTACTTCAAATGTTCATTATGCTATTAATTTAAGTGTTTATTTTTTGTTTGTTGTGAGGCCATACATGGCGGTGCTCAGGGTTACTTCTGGCTCTGCACTCAGGAATTACTCCTGGTGGTGCTCAGGAGACCATATGAGATGCTGAAGATGGAATCTAGGTGGGCCTTACCCACAGTGCTATCACTCCAGCCCCTAATTATATAAGTTTTAAAACTCTTTACAATGTTAAGTCAAACTCTTGACTCTATCAAAAATTAACCTCACTTTACTTAAAGTTATCAAAAGCAATGAAATGATAAAAAATCTATATTTATCAGGCAAAGCAAAAGAAATTAAAGGGGAGAAGTCAAAAAGTCTTAGTGATCTTTTTTCCAGTACAACTATGTTAACCTTCACCCTCCTTTTACTTAGCCCTTTCTAAAAAGAGGATGTAAACTGCTTTTCCTTAAATTTACAAATATTCTCATCTCAGTATTATCACCTATTAATAATCCACCTACACAAACTGTGAGTAATTTCTCTAAAGGTACATATCCACAAAAAGATAAATTGGAAATTCCTATAGGTTTCACTCCCATAATTTAATTGGAAATATTATCTATCTCGAAGCACTCCCACTACCTATCATATTTTCGGGTATCTTTATTGGTTGTATTTAGAAAAGGAATGGGCCCCCAAAGATGCCTAAACTGTAAATAAAGCCTATGCATATGCTAATATTTTAAATAGTATTGCAACAGGGACTTATTGGATTTGACTAAGAGCCTTACCATGGAGACTGTCCTAGGTTATTAGGCAAGCCCAATATAATCACAAATATCTTTAAGAGTAAAACAGAGAAGCAGACAAATACTCAAAGTAAAATGGTGTAACAAAAAAGGATTCAAGTCACCTATTTCAGCTTTAAAGCTAAATGAAGAAGACTATAGGACAAGAAATATGGGCAGCCTACATAAACTGGAAGAGGCAAGCATTATTCCCTGACGACCTTAAGAAATGAATGCAGGGCCAGAGATATAGTGCAGTGGGCAACAATCTTGCCTTGCATGTAACTAGCCCTAGTTAGATCCCAGATAGTGCATATGTTCCCATGAGCACTACCAGGATTGATTCCAAAACATTCAGGATTATGCCCAGAGTACCACCAGGAATGGCCCCAAAACAAAAAGAAATAAAAGGAAAGGAATGAAGTTCTACTGATAAACTAATTCTAATCCAATGAAGACATGTATAGGAACAGGTCTAAAAACTCTAAAAATAAATGTCTGCTATTTTAAGTTATTAATTTTATGGTCACCTCATATGGCTACAAAAAAAATAAATATACTCCCAAAAGCATTTTTAGTCTAAACTACTGTAGATCTATGAAATAAAACTATTACAAAACTAACCTGAAGAGTACTTGTTATGTTGTTGACCTTCTCAGTAACATCCACTGCAGGACGATTTCGATTTTCACCATATGTTGACCTGGCAGCCCATCTACTCAATCGGCCACGAGAGCGGAAGTGGTCTGAATCACTGGAGGATTCTGCCATTGATGTAAACAAAACCTGAAAATAGATTCAGGTCAAAATCAACCAAATGCTAAAATAGACATAAACGAATCACTTACTTTAGGATTTTTTAAGCATTTATTACATTTTTCCTTTGACATATTATAATCTCTACTCAGATAGCTTGAAAACAAAATTCACTTCCCCATTTAATTCTCCCTCTGTTAAAAGATGCCAGTTCTGATGGGATTTAGCCATATTTATCATTCCAAAAAATAATAATCCTTCAGAAAGGGATAAGCATAGAATAATCTTACTCCTTTGTGGACTATAAGAAAAACAAGAGATTGTATGATAATAATTAATAATACCCAGAGACAATAGAGACAAAGGTCAAGAGGTCCAGCCCAGGGTAGAAATTTCACCATAAAGAGCAGTGGGTATAGTTATAGTAGAGGAAGATGGGTCTAACTAGGACAATGATACTTGGAACTGATCACTCTAGACAAGAACTTGGCACTGAAAGTGGCGAAAATACCAAGCAAGACACCTCTCCATCAACAATAGTGTAAACCACAGTGTCAAAAAAGGAGGGAGAGGGAGAGAGAGACAGAGAAACAGAGTGAGCAGAGAGAGACAGACAGAGACAGAGAGACAGAGAGAGACAAACAGAGAGAGACAGAGAGAACAGAGAGAGACAGAGAGAGAGAGAGAAAGAGAGAGAGAGAGAAGCAATTTGCCTGCCTTCAAGGAAGGCAGAGGTGGAGATTAGGAGACATTGGTGATGGGAAGGATACACTGGAGAAGGGTAGTGTACGTTGTATGACAGAAACTCAACAATGAACAATTTTGTAACCATGGTACTCAAAGTTTAATAATAATAATCCCTCAGTTTTGTGCAATGCTCTAGATTTTAAAACCACTTTCCATTCGTAATATCTCATCTAATTCTACCAACAGTGCATAGTTGATAGGTCAAATAGGTTGCTATCTTTCTAATGAGCATTCTTACAGTTGTGTGATAGCCATTCTACTAGATCATAAACCATGGTTTTACCTTAAACAAAAAAAACAACACACATAGATAACTGAGTTAAAAATCCCATTCAATGTTAATACTTTAATGCATTTTTAATTAATATATAGCAGACAGAGGCAAGAGTGATAGTATAACAAGTAGGGTACTTACCTTACAAGTGGCTGACCTAAACCAAATATAGTCCCCAAGTCCCACAGAGTGATTCATGAGCACAGAACCAGAAGTCATCTCTAAGTACTACAGGGCATTCCCTTCCATCCCATGCCCAAAGGAAAAAAATACAAAGAAATATAACAAGATTAAATCCTTTGACTTTTAGATACAAATTACACAATAAAAAAAAATGTGAGCAGAGGCTTCATTATTTTAGTCAAGGTAAAAAGTAAAATATCCTGACTGTAATTTCATCAGTAGAAATTCTGTTTCTTGCCATACATATCTCAATTTATTATTTAAATTATTGTAAAATCACTTTATGTAAGACAACCTCAGGATTTTCAAAAGAAGAATTAGAAGTTGAATAATACAACATATCTGGTATAAAGAAGCATCCAAGAAACCTTAACTGATCTAAAATAAAAGTTTATTGAAAATTCTAATCATTTTCTGATTATCAATGGGCAAATTAATATTTAGTATTAACTGACACAATCTTCCAAACTCTGTGACCAATTTTTCTGGATAACTGACAAATTCAGTGTGAAGAAATCTTACCTAAAATGGATATATTTAAAATGGAAAGTTCCTAAGTATGTATAGACCCTAGAACTTTAAATAAAAGCAGCCATGTTATTTAAATGTTAGATAACATAAAACAATAAAAAAAATCAAGAATTCTTGCTGTAAATTTAGATTTTTTCAAAGTTTTTATTTCAAAGTGAAATACAGTCTGTTCATGAAAATTACAAAAAGAACCAATGGAAAATAAAATTTCGTCACTCTGAATTAAGACTATAAAAAAAGGAATATTCCTTTCCTCTCCTCTTTCTGGCCTCTCAACTTCCTCTGTCATCCTCCCTGACTCTTGCCTTCCTTCTATTAAAATACAGGCATAGCTCCACATTAGGAAACGATAAAAAAAAAAAAAACAGACAAACAATTGTTTGGCTCGGCTTCTCCTGCATGGCAGTTATTTAAGTGCAAAAATAAGGTTGAGAAGAGAGAAATCTTACATGTAAAGTTCACAGATTTATCCATGAACTCAACTGTATAGTTCAATAAAACTATATGATCTAAACAAAAATGTTTCACTCTAGGTAAATTTTGAATATTTTCCATTAGAGAAAGCCGAAAGAACTAACATTTTCTGAAAGCCTGTTAATATGCCAAGTACTTTATGAATACTTACAAAGACAATACAATTTAATTCTAATAATTTAAAAAAGTGAATGTCATTAATACCAAATATAAGGTAGGAGATGCTGACACTAAGAGATATTAAATATAATGTCGACTTCATGCAGTGATTATAAATAACAAGTCCAGGATTCAGTCACCCTTCTCCACCTTCAACACTGTATTCAGTTCATGCTCCTCTGCTGTCCCTTAAGTACTGAAAATAAGAAATGTACTAAGGAATGGAAAAATTGATAACACCAGCAGAAGGCCATACTATACTCCTCTAACCGCCCATCATTTCACTTAATCATAAAAGCATCAAAAAAAAAGGAAACAAAGTAGTAATACCAATACTAGAGACTAAGGGATATTTGATATATGATATAACTATACCATACTAACAGTCTTAAGAATAAATCAAACCAGTGTCCCTCTAGAAAATAATATAGCAGGTGGATTGTTTGCCTTGAATATGTCTGACCCTTGTATGCCACTTCTGTAATAAATATTATGTTGTATATAATTAAAATAATAAAACCACCACTTTGAATATTATGCAGCTGTTAGAGAAAAAGCGGAAGTCATAAAATGTGCTTACCCGTGGATGGACTTGGAAACTATTATGTTGAGTGAAATAAGTCAGAGGGAGAGAGATAAGTACAGAATAATCTCACTTAAATGTGGGATTTAAGAAAAATAAAAGATAGTATTATAATAATACCCAGAGACAATAGAGATGAGGGCTAGAAGGACTAGCTAGCCCATGATAACAAAGTGTGGTAAAGTGCTGTTATAGAAATAACTACACTAACAGCTACCATGACAACAATAGAAAGAGAAATACAATGCTTCTCTGAGTCTAGAAGACAGGCAGGGGTTGGGAGGTAGGAAATGAGGGGACAATGGTGGTGGAAAAGTTGCACTGAAAGGGAGATGTGCATTTTATGGCTGAACTCCAATTACGAACATGTTTGTAACCATGGTGCATAAATAAAGAAATTATTTTAAAAATTAAAACAATAAAGCTATCACTATGCAAATGAAAGGAATAGGAAAAGATAGAATACACAAAAAGTATATTTACCAAAAAGAGTTTACAGGAAATTTCTAATGAGGAGGGAGGAGAGCCACACATGGCAATGTTTATGGGAATACCGATTGTGCACTTGGGAGTCATTTTTGATGGTATTTAGAGAACTATGTGGTGCAAAGGATCAAGCCCAGGCTTCTTCCAACACACACAATATATATACAATCTGTTGATCTATCACTCTGGCCCAGTTTCTACTTTGTAAGTATTTTACAATGAAGGTATATAAAGAAAACTATAACCTATATTTGTGTGTGTGTGTGTGTGGTTTTTGGATCACACCCGGCAGTGCTCAGGGGTTACTCCTGGCTCCATACTCAGAAATTGCTCCTGGCAGGCACGGGGGACCATATGTGGCACCGGGATTCGAACCAATGACCTTTTGCATGAAAGGCAAACGCCTTACCTCCATGCTATCTCCCGGGCCCCTATAACCTATATCTTACAAAAAGAAAACACATCAAAAAATCTTCATAGGTAAAAAATACATTTAAACAGAAGCTATACTTTCAAACTATTCTTTGTAGCTGCTCCTTTTCCTCCCTACTAACTTGGGTTTTGCTTTGTTTTTTATTGTATGGCTTTGTTTAGCCTTTTGTTTTGTTTTTGTTTAGTTCTATGCCAAACTGCTAGGCTAAGGGATTGTTCCAGGAAGTACTCAGGGATCCTAGAAAGTGCTGGGGATTGAATCCAAGGACTCCATATGCAAAAATGTTCCCCAACTTTTTGAGCCATTTCTTTAGTCCCTGGCAATTTCTCAACCATACTTCGGAGTATTCTGTTTTAAACCTGGGTATGACAATTATTAGTGAATTCTTACTGATACATTTGTGATAGTTATTGAATTTGTACAATTATTAGTGAATTCTTAAAAAAAAATAAAAATAAGAAAGCTTGGGCCAGAGAGATAACACAGCAGTAGTGCATTTGCCATGCTTGCAGCCAATCCAGGACAGACGATGGTTTGAATCCCAGCATCCCATATGGTTCTTCGAGCCTACCAGAGGTGATTTTTGAGCACAGAGCCAGGAGTAACCGCTGAGCACTGCCGGGCATGAACCAAAAACCAACAATAAATAAATAAATAAATAAATAAAATTTTAAAATCTGAGTTGCTTCCTTCAATGGACAAAAAAAAAAGCACTCTCTGTAGTTTAACTATCACCTAATGTCTAATAAAATTTCTCTTGATGAGAAAGCAGTATTTATGCTGCCTACTTTTCGCATGCTAAAATTTCCCCCAAAACTCACAAGAGGACTAAGAATTGTGTTCTTGGGTAAGAGTCTTAGACAAAGCGCTGGGTCTGAACCCAGATGGTGCAGTTCTTCAGTTTATTTAGCTGTTCCCAACACATCAGTGTTTAAAGACATAAATATTGTTGATTCTGCCTTAATGAACCTTACAAAGAAGACTTACAGCCACCAGAGCAAGTAATGAATCCTCATCAATTCTCTCCCACTGAGGTTCTATCCATTAAAAAGAAACGCTCAGGGCCTGAGAGATAGCTCAACAAGCTGAGCACGTGCTTTGCATGCCAGAGTCTTGGGTTCAATCCCCTACACTGCAAGCAAGGTTCAAGCACAAAGCCAGGAGTAGCCTCCAAACACTGCAAGGTGTGGCCTTAAAAACCACACAGAAAATAAATAAATGAAATGCCCAGAGGCAAATCCAGACCAGAGAGAGTAAAACAGCATTCAGCCCTGTAATGAGAGGATAGGCAGCAAGTCCTTACAAACCCAAGTCCACCTCATTTATTATTTGACCTAAACAGCCATCAGATTGTCTTCATTATAATGACGCACATTTGTATGTATGAGAGCTGTAATTTATTGATTCTCAAGTCTCTTTTCCTCAGAGCCAGTTTAAAACAATTAAGATTTGCAAGCTGTTCCATAAAAGATAAGCACCCAGCATCCGGGGTGATATTTCACAAAAGGCAGACTAGTGCATATTAAGTAGGTGATTGCTTTTGTGGCCTCCAAGTGTCTCAGCTGTCACCATCCAAGACAATCCTCAGAAAGCATTTTCAAAGTAATGATGCTGATATGGAAAGGGAGGTCGGGGGAAGTGGGAGGTTTATTTTGAACTTAATCATTCATTACCTTGTTAAAATCTACAACAGTAGGACTTGAGAGCTATACCTCATCTCTTAAGGGAAAAGTAAAATTCCTAGATACAAATGCAAACATCTATTGTACCAGTCTTCCATACAACAGTGCTCCTCTGTATCTTAATCTCTTCAAACTTTTTTGTAAATTATTATAAGATCAACATCAATAGTCCTGGCCATTAGTCAGTTCTCTCTTAAGTCCTTAGATAAAGCATCAGAAACAAAAATCCAAGAAAGATAAGATTCATTCACTCATCATTTGCTGACCTATACTAAAAATGAGACATAAAAGTAAATATATCACAGTCATTGATGGGAAAGACCTGAAAAAAGGCCCCTATAAAGTGAGCTAAGAAATGCCATGGGAGTGAGGTTAGGATTCTTCGATTCACCTTGAAGGATGAGCATAAATTTGACAAATGGATGAGACAAGGAAAGATGCCATTTATTTTAAAAATCTGTCTCATAGGAACTAGAGAAGGGTCAAATAAAGAAGCTCTTGCATCCTACAGCCAATGCATTAATTTTTTTTTAAATAATCCCTTGATACAACTAACGGATCACTCCATGTGTCTATTGGGGTAGGAAGAAATTGTGTGTGAGTGAATGAGTAAAAAGAGTTATAAAAGTCCATCCTCAGTCTCACATATGATCCTTGAGCCCTACAAAAAGTGACCTCAGGTCCTAAGCAATGCTTGGTATAACCCAAAATACAAAAATAAATAAATAGGGGCCAGGCGGTGGCGCTGCAGGTAAGGTGCCTGCCTTACCGCGCTAGCCTTGGACGGACCACGGTTCGATCCCCCGGTTCCCATATGGTCCCCCGTGCCTGCCAGGAGCGACTTCTGAGTGCATAGCCAGGAGTAACCCCTGAGCGTCACTGGGTGTGGCCCAAAAACAAAAATAAATGAATGAATGAATGAATGAATCAATAAATAAATAAATAAATAAAATAAATTTTAAAAATCAGGACCAGAAAAAAAAATCAGGGCCAGAGAAGACAGCACAGTGGTAAGGTGTTTGCCTTTTATGCAGCCGACCTAGGATGGATGGTGATTCGAATCCCGGCATCCCATATGGTCCCCTAAGCCAGCCAGGAGTAATTTCTGAGCACAGAGCCAGGCATAACCTCTGAGTGCTGCTGGGTGTGACCCAAAAACAAAAACTAAAACAAACAAAAACAAAAAAAGGGTTAATTTAAAAAATAAATAAAAATAAATTTTAAAAATCATGTCCAGTTGAAAATTCCTAACTTAAGAAGAACTTGATATCAGGGCTGGAGAGGTGGCACAAGTGGCAAAGTGGTAAGACACCTTGCATGTGCTAACCTAGGACAGACAGTGGTTCGATTCCCCAGCATCCCATATGGTCCCTCCAAGCCAGGAGCGATTTCTGAGCGAATAGCCAGGAATAATCCTTGAGCGTCACAGGGTGTGCCCCCACCCCAAAAAAAGGAATTTGATTTGTATGTTTCCACCTAATCCTATCAATATTATATCCCCTCCCTATCAATATTAGACTATTATTCTCTTTCTCTGTATCTGTCTCTGCCTCTCTTTCTTTCTCTCCTCTCTCTCCTCCCTCTCTTTTTCTCTCTCACATAACCACATGCAAGCAAATGCTCGTGCGCCGACACATACACACACACACACACACACACACACACACACTCACACACACGTCCTCAGAATTCAAGGGCAAAGTGGCATGGAGCAGTGCCCTGCAAGAAGGGAACAGGTGTATTTTTCTGCAAAATGCCATTAAAGTGACTACTTACACAGATGTTAAGGAAAACTAGAAGCTGCTCAGATGATAGCATATGTGCCAGTTGTTAAAAATCACTGCAGTTTTAAAAGGAAAGTTTCTCAGTATCCCCCTTCTTGTCTCATAAGTAAAATGACACAAATACTTTAGACTCAAACACCCATACATAATTCTAAAATAAATGAGACTGTTTACAAAACTAAATAAAAGTACATGTCAAGATTAAACAAAATCTCATTTATTTGTTTTTTAATAATGAAAGAAAGAAACTAGAAATGGCTCTCACAACTTCCTACTAAAGATTACTTGTAGGTAAGCCTTCAATTGAACTATTGGAATTGCAGACAAAAAAGTTTAAAATTGGAGCAACTCCCAAGTAGCAGATAAGAAAAAAGTCCTCTGTGAGTGCAAACAACCTTTGTTAACTGTCCAGTTGCCTCATATTAGCCAACTAGTTAGCATGGGCAAAGACAGAGCTACAATCCCAAATTCCTGGCACTGTTTTCTTTACATCAGAAAACAAAAAATGAAGGAAACTACAAACCAAGTCTAGTTAGTCAACATATATTAGAAAAATAATGGTCACTAGGTTATTTTAAAACTTAAGTTTGAAAATGGAGACGTGACATTAAAAACTCAATACCAATTATTTTAGGAAAACACAAAAATTTAGAAATAATGGGATATTAACATCAAGTCTGCCCTGGAAAGAGACACATATGGTTCATTGTTCACTCCAAAACTCAGGAAGCAAAGACATAGCTCAAAAGCTGAGCATAGCTTTGCATATAGGAAGCCGGAGTTCTATCCCCAGCACTGCACAGTCACCTAATCACAGCCAGGAGAGTCCAGGCACAAAGGTGGGAACAGACTTCAGACATTCATATGCATGGCTCAAGTATGGCTCAAAACTCAACAAGCCAAAAAACCCCTCAGTTCCCATGGGGGCTGCTTCACGGGGGTTGAGGGACCCAATTAGCACCTCACAACTCCAATTTTTAAAAAGAACCAAAATGATAAAAGAAGCTAGCCAGTATTATTGTTCGCATAGATATAAACAATATGACTGAAGCAAAGAGTTTGATTTCTTCTAATATTGTATCCAAGAGAAACTAATGTCAGAACAAATGTACAGAACACTGAAAATTCTCCAAGTTTTCACCTTTTCACATATAAACTTCTTTCTTACTTTAGGTAGTTAACTGTCCAGACCTCTAAGGATGCTCTGCTTACATGATTCACTTTGGCCAACAGGATTGTAATTGGCAGTTTAGAGAATTAGAACGTGATTACCCTTTGGAACTTGATCTCTTGCAACTCTTACTATACTTTACTATAAAGCCATCCCAGGCTATCTGCTATAAGGAAGGAAACTGGTGTGGAAACCTGGTTGCCTCAGGGCCTTCCAATTTAGATTAGCTGATCAGTGCAACCAGGCCCCAATAAGTGAGCCTAGGCATGATTGCCCATGACAGCTTGGCTGTCATACGACAAATAATAAAGCTATTGTAATATGTCTCCAAAGTTTTAAACATTATACAACAAAGGAGCATGTGTGCACAAGTGTGTGCATGTATGTATGTGTGTGTAGCTTTTTTTTTCTCTCTTTTTGTTTTGCTTTGTTTTGTTGGGTCACTCCCAGCAATGCTCAGGAGTTATTCCTGACTTTTCATGTAGTAATTACTCCTATTGGTGCTCAGGGGGCCAAATGGGATGCAAGGATCAAACATGGATGGGCTGTGTGCAAGGCAAACACCCTATTCTTTGCACTATCACTCCAATCCAAACTTTCAAAGAAATCATTTGATCCAAATAAAAAAATAAAATGGTGAATTTCCTGAAATTTTCTTATAAGCTTACTCTCCTTAGCAAGTTGGTTTCAGGATGTCTTCTGATCTAATAGCGAGAGAGGATAAAAGACAGATTCAAGTTCAGATATGCAAAATAAGCACAGTCTACTGATACAAGTGTCAGAATTGAGAAGAAAACCTAATAGCTAAAGTTCATTGTAACAACTTCAGCTTTTCTTAAGAAACAAGTTAATCCTTAAATATAACACATGTTTTCTTTCCCTAACTTTGAAGATAGAGACATAAGCTTTTCTTCATGAATTTGCGTGTCATCCTTGCGCAGGGGCCATGCTAATCTTCTCTGTATCATTCCAATTTTAGTATATGTGCTGCCAAAGTGAGCACAGAAAGACATAAGCTTTTCTAGATTGCCCTTGTAATAAAAAAAACTAAAAATCTGGGGCTGGAGAGTAAGCACAGCAATAGGGCATTTGCCTTGCACATGGTTGACGGGGGATGGACCCGAGTTCGATCCCTGTCATTCCATATGGTCCCCGACCCTGCCAGGAGCGATTTCTGAATGCAAGAGACAGGAGTAATGCCTGAGCGCTGCCAGGTGTGGCCCAAAAATAAAACAAAAAAACTAAAAGTTTTAAGAGATAATCAAACTTAAAAACGTGCCTGTAGAGGAGGCAGGATGGATGGTGGACTGGTACCTGGGAACATTGGTAAAAGTTGACACTGGCAGGTGGGACTGATGATGGGACATTGTAGGCCTGAACCTCTACTAGGATTAAACTTTTAAACCAATGGTGCCGTAATTTAAAAATATCTGATATTTATTGTAGACGTTTATCTTAAATCTCTACATTGCTTTATAGTTTGCAAAATATTTTCATTGGTATTTTCTCTTCTGACCTCCATTTCAATTAAGAAAATGTAGTATAATTAAGTCTTTGCTTCTGCTACTAATAAAAAATGAAATTTAGATAAAAGACATACACACAATAAATTCACTAAAACGTTATATGAACAGAACTTGAACCCATGTGTCTTTAAGCCAGTGCTTTAATTCCCTAAATGCATATAAAATTGTGTAAATACGAAATAAAATAATTGTGTAAATACCAACTAAAAATACTTTTCTTGTTCTCTCTACCATGTTTTATAAGCCATCCTTCTCTTCAATACATGCACTATAAGAGTATTGTTTATGGACTCATATAATTAAAAATGCAAAATCGTTTTTATTTAAAATATTTTATAAATGAATCCTTGAATTAAATCACCGTGATAGTTATAAATTTGTTCATGATTTTCAGTCATACAATGTACAAAAACTTTCACAAATGCACATTTTCTGTCACCAATGCCCCATTTCCCTTCCACCCTCCCTCTTGCCCCTTTTTTATGCCTGCCTCTGTGATATATTTTCTTTCTTTCTCTCTCTCTCTCTTCTCTCTCTCTCTCTCTCTGTCTGTCTGTCTGTCTTTCATATACACACACACACACACACACACAAACACACACACCCCTTTTTTCTTTTAGATACTCTGGGTTGCAATATTGTTATTGAAGGGTTATTATGCATATCACTTTATTCCTTTCAGCATCCAGTTCTTGTCCAGAGTGAGCATTTCCCACTATCATTGTCATAATGAAAGAACTCTTTCTCTGCCTAACTGCACTCCCCAGATCATTGTAGCAAGCTTCCTATCATGGACGATTCCTCCTGGCCCTCATCTCTATTGTCTTTGGACATTATTACCAACCTGTCTTTTATTTTTCTTGTATCCCACAAATGAGAAAAATTATATATATATATATATATATATATCCCTCTCCCTATCATTCATTTTCTTCAGCATAATACTTTCCATATTCATCCTTTTATATGCAAAATTCATGACTTCATTTTTTCCTAACAGCTGCATAGTATTCCACTATGCAGATGTAGCACGGTTTCTTCATCCACTCATCTGTTCTAAACCACTTGGGTTATTTCCAGATTCTGGCTATTGTGAATAGAGCTGCAATGAGCATAGGATTGTAGAGGATTTTTTCTGCATTGTGTTTTGGGGCCCCTAGGTTCTATTTGTAAAAGCCGTATTGCTGGGTTATGTGGAAGCTAATTTCTTGGGTTTTTGAGAAATATCCATATTGTTTTCCCAAAAGAAACTAGACCTGTCAAGATTCCCACTGTCAGTGAATGAGAATCCCTTTCTCCCCACATCTGCACCAGCACTGGTTGTTCTTGTTCTTTGTGATGTGTGTCAATCTCTGTGGTATGAGATGATACCTCATTATTTTGATTTGCATCTCCCTAATGGTTAACAATATGGAGCATGCTTTCATGTGCCTTTTGCTCATCTGTATTTCTTCTTTGAGGAAATGTCTATGAATTTCTTTCCCCATTTTTTGATGGGGTTAGATGTGTTTTTCTTATTAAGCTCTACCATTACCTTATATATCTTAAATCCTTTTCAGATGAGTATTAGGTAATAATTTCTCCCATTCCATGGACCATATTTGTATGCTAGTCATCATTCCCTTTGAGATACAGAAGCTTCTTAGTTTAACGTAGTTTCTTCTGTTAATCTTTGCTTCCATTTGCTTGGTCAGTGTGACGTTTCCATTCTTAAAGATGTTTTAGCTTTAATGTCATGGAGAGTTCTGCCTACATATTCCTCTTGGTTTCAGGTCTGATAACAGAGTCTTTAATCTATTTCTATTTGACTTTTGTACACAGCATTAAAGAAAGATCTGAGTTCACTTTTTTACATGTAGTTTACCAGTTTTCTCAATACCACTTGTTAAAAAGACTTTCCTTGCTCAACTTCATATTTCTTGCCCTTTTATCAAAGATTAATCGATCATATATCTGAGAATCTGTCTTTATTCCAATACCATGCTGTTTAATAACTATCATTTTATAGTACAGTTGAACTTGGGGAAAGTGATGTTTCCCATCATCTTTTTTCCAAGTATTGCTTTACTGTTCCAAATGAATTTCGGAAGTATTTGATCTATTTCTTTGAAAAATGTTCTGAATATCCTAATAGGGATCACACTAAATCCTTATAATGCTTTAGGAAGTATTGCCATTTTAATTCTCTTAATCCTCCTGATCCATTAGCTGAATTCCCTTTCCTTATGTCCTCTTCTATTTCAAAACTTTTAAAAGCCATCTTTCTAGTTATCATAATATATCTAAAAATAATATATTTTCTCTTTAAGAATAATTACAGTTTTCCTTTCTTCTGATTTAGAAGCCACACCCAAAAGTGCTCAGGGATTAGTCCTGTCTCAGTGCTCTGAGACCACTCTTGTTGGTAATTGAGACCACTTGCAGTGCTGAAGATCAAACTTGGTTTGGCAGAATACAAGGCATGTGCCATGCCTTCAATACTATCTCCAAACCTATCAGTTATTGTATTACTATTAGTTCACTGATACTGAGCTGCATTTTAGTTTGTTTATTTGTTTTTTGGTTTTGGTGGGGGGGGTTTTGCCTATTACATGCTCTTTTCTTTTAAATAATTTTAATTTTGACCAAAGTAGATTACAAATCTTTCTCATTAATATTTTAGGTATATAGTGACATTGAATCAGGGGCATCCCCCACCAATGTTATCTCCCTCCACCGCTATTCCCAGCATATATCCCGTATCATCCCCCTCCTTTACCCTGAAAAAAAAATCACAGGCAAAAGACCAAAAGGATAATTCAATAAATTGAGTGTATGCTTTGCATGTAGAAGGCTCAAATTTGATCCCTGGGACCATATATGATTCCTAAGTCCCCTCAGGAGTTATGGCTGATAACAGAACAGAGTAAATAAGCCCTGAGAAGAGCCAGATGTGTAAAAGAAAAATAAAGTATTACTCTAATATAATTTAAACTCTCTTTTTAAAAATGTTATTGTGATTTATGAATGCAAACTCTAGTTAAAAATCTCAATATTTAGGGAACGGAGTGATAACAAAGCAGGTAAGGCATTTGTCCTGCATTCGGCCAACCTGGATTCAATCCCCAGCATCCTATATGATCCCCTAGCCTACCAGAAACATCACAGATTGTTAACCCTACAGATCAAGTACTATTATTTGGATATGCACACAAGAAGTTTTAAAAAGCAAAGATATTCAAGGCTACATAACTATCAAGAGGAAGAGCTAAATCAAAGAACACACTATTCCAAGTGCATCTTCCTAAGCACTTATCCCTCCCCATTGCCAATTATACTTGACCAATGTAAAACTTTCTTAACTTTCTTCATCAACAGATTTAGTTCTTAGTCTTTCTGTTCTTTCCAACCTTCTCTAACACTGCTCTGCCCAGATAACTGAATCAGAAATTCAAGACTCTCATTTAGCCATTGTTTTCTTAAGAAAAGTTATCTCGGCCTGAGATAGTATAACATGTAATGCTCTTTCCAAACTTGTGGCCAATTTGTGTTCAATCCCCAGCACCCCATATGGCCCCCTAAACACTATCAGAAGTGATTCCTTATTGCAGGCCAGGAGTAACCCCTGAGAACTTTGGGTGTGGTAAAAAAGATCTATAGAAACAATCAGATCTACATTCAGCTATCATACATTTCCCTACCACATCCATTCCTCACTGATATCTTAAAGTGCCAGATGTCAATTACTAATGGTGCCTATGTAAGTTCCACATATCATTCCACAATTCAGATAACACAATCACATGAAATTTTCATGTTCAGTCAAAAAAATCATTCCCAATCTCAATGCATGCAAATACCTGATTATAGTAAGACATTTATCACACAGGCCCATAATATATAATTATTTGTATTCCAAAATTTATTTCCAATTTCTCACATTTTAAAATGGATAGAGTAGGAGCCGGGGCAATAGTGCAGTGGTAGGGCATTTGCCTTGCGTGCGGCTGATCCAGGACAGACCTGGATTCAATCCCTGGCATTCCATATGGTCCTCCAAGCCAGGAGCAATGTTAAAGCATATATCCAAGAGTAACTAACCCCTGAGTATCACCAGGTATGGCCCAAAAACAAAAACAAACAAAAAATAAAATAAAATAAAATAAAATGGGTAGAATATAATCATCAAAAATATAACCATCCATTATCTGCAACCTTTTCATTATTTTTCCATATTAATTCCAATTATTCCTTCGGGTTTGGGTTAAGAGGAAAATCACCCAAGAAAGCCTCCTTTTACTGCCTCCACTTTAACTCTGGGACACCTGTCTACTCTGGATACCACCTCAGCACAGCTTATATATCCCTATAATTAGGTATTTACTTCTCAATCTCCCCTCTCTGTTCTAAATCCCTAAGAGACTACGAATTTTGTTAGACATTGTATTTTAACACCTAAAACAGTGACTGGCATTACTTTTAATAAATTTATAATTAAATTTTCCTTATTCCTATTAATAAAAATTATTTCCTTATTAATAAAATAATTTTGTTCTTTGTTTAGGGACTATATCTGACAATGCTCAGGACTTTGTAATCCTGTCTGATGGCTCCAGAGACAAATGTCAAAGTATTAGGCTTTGAAAATATAAATACTAAAGAATTGATTGCTAAAGGAAATAATTCTGATAGTAAATGAATAAAGTATCTTAACCCATCAAACAATTTGAATTGATTTTCAAAATAATATAAATATCAACACTTGATATGCCTGTTAGGGAGTAAATGAGCATGTTAAAATATAACTCAACCAATTTCGCTTCAGTTATAAATCATTTTATCATTATCATTTGTATCTTCTATAGTCTTCAATATATTACACTATAGTACTCAAGGTATTACTCATCTATACTATAAAACCCTAAAAACTCCAAATTACCTGGACTCTCTATCATTGTCAGTGAACCAATTGCCACTCATAGACAAACTCATTTTGTCTATGGCAAAATGACAAAAAGGTGACACTCTCCCCATCAAATTTCTTCCTTCTTACCACAATCTATAAAACTGTCCATCTTGCCAAATTTTAAAATAACAGTCATAGTTCACTTCCTCCACAATGACTCATGCATAGACTCTAGCTCAGGATTAACTGTATTGCATTTCTTCTACCATTAATTGATTCATCTGTGAGCATTTATTAATTCATTCATTTATGATACTGGTTTCATGTCAAAATCAATACATAGAGTAGACTCTACATACTCATCAGTCAAATGCATCCATACAAGTACAAATGTTCACACTCAAACACTCTAAGTACCAGATTTTGTACAGATTCATGTTAGCATCTCAATAAAATTCAGGAGGGCTGAATACCTAAGAAGGGCTAGATAATTCTCTTAGGGTTATTAATTATTTCTGATAGCGAAACACCAAAAATAAGTTTTAGAATCTGAAGATAAACTCAGATAAAGTATCTGTATTTGATGGCAACTAAAAGATAAAGATAAAATTATCTTTGAAAATATAGAATAGCCCAGTAGAAGAAGGTACAAAGCCTATATAAATTAGCCACTCATAGAAAAATCAGATTCTGACAAATAAGACCCTTAATTGCACTAATTAGTTGCAAATTAAAGTAATAAAATGTTTTGTTTATTTCTCTTTCTTTGCACAGATAATAGCTCTCATTTTCAATCTCAATAGCATTCCTTATTATAACAATGTCTTACTAATCAAATATTAACTGAGAAATCATTTAACAGATTAGGTCCTAGCCTTGCACACTGTAACCCACATTCAATCTCTGATGCCACATACACTTTCCTGAGACCACCAAGAGTGATTCTATAGGTACAAAATCAGGAGTTAAAGCTGATAACAGCCTGATATAAAATTAAAAAATAAATATGTTGTTTATCAACAAGACGCAACGTGTGATGAAAAAATTGCCCAGGACTCCACCCACCACAAGAACATCTCAAAAGACTCAATGGGGAAGCCTATATTCCCTTTATGTGTTTAATATCTCTATAATATCTCCTACTCTAGTGATTCCCAAAAGAAAGTCAGCCTCATAAACAGCATTTTTCTTTAATGTCTTTTTAAATGTATTTTTCTTCTATTATATATCTATCTAGATATAGATATATTTTTTTTTCTTTTCTCTCTTTCTTTCTACAACCTCACCTGTTTTGGTTCTGCCTGGTATGAAAAGCTACAAGAAAAGTCTTGCCCAGAATAAAACTTCAGATCAAAACCATAGCACAGAGATTGTGCAGACTATCATTCTTACCTCCAAATCCACCAGCAATATAATATGTTACCATATTCTTTTGCATAGGCACTCTAAATAAAGGGAAATATTATGTACAAAAACAAGCTCTTATCTATTAGGGATAAGAACCCATATTTATTCAAAATGCAGAGTCACCTCCTACCATAAGCATGTGTCATGAGGACCCAACTTGGATTCCAAGTGATTGGACAGCAACCGTCCAACCCAGAATCCCAGATCCCAGACGTGGAACTGACACAAGTCCCAGCAGCAGTACCAGGAACCAAATTCCTCTGGGGGAAACTCGAATGCCATCTCGGCACCAACTTGCACGAGTTTTAACATGACATCCTGACATGAGGAAATGGCAACAACTTAAGCTAAGAGAGGGTTGCCCCATCTCAGCACTTAATGGTATCATGCAACCAAGAAACATGTTATCCTTTGGCCTAAGAAAAACCTAAATTGCTATCTATAGAAGACTGACTTTGACAAATATCCACTGCACAAAACCTATCAAGGGGCCAATGAGGAAGTTCCTAGCCTAGGCCTCAACCTAGGATTTGTACAAAAACCAAGATCTCTAATTCCAGAGGTCTAATTTTGACAACTGCAACTGAGCAGAACTTCTGGAACTATGCTGAAAGACTATACCCTAGGCTCTTTTCTAGGTTCTGAACAAAGCCCAAGACCACTAATTACAGAAGACTTATTACAACAGAGATGGAACAGAACTCCTAGAACCATAATGAAAAACTCTCTTTTAGCCTTCACTCAATGACCTACACAAAAAACAAGATTCTCCAGCTACAGGGCAGGATATCATCATCCACATCTGACTGGGGGAAAGTTTCCTGGCACCATAAAAAGACCTTGGGGTGTGCAAGTGAGTGAGCATGGAGCCGGTAGTTATACCCATGGCAGTATGCTTCAAGGGCAGAGAAACCCTGTATCTCTTAGGCCACGGGAATTCCCACTGTAAGTTTTCCTATATTTACCATGCAAAAAAAAAAAAAAAGAACAGAATGAGGAAGAGGAGAAGAAGAAGAAGAAGAAGAAGAAGAAGAAGAAGAAGAAGAAGAAGAACAACAACAACAACAACAACAACAACAACAACAACAACAACAACCTTTTTTTTCTTTAAGAAGTTGCTGGTCTGGTTTTTTTATTTGTTTGTTTACTTTTCTCTTTTTTTCTTTCTTTCTTACTTTCTTTTTCCCATAGCTGATGTTTTTGGTTTTTGGTTTATTATGTGTTTATTTTTTTTGTAATCTTGTTGATACTCCCTTATTGGTTGGTCTTGTTTTACTACCTTTTTCTTCTTTTTTCCCTTCCTTCTTCTAAATGGATATTTAGACGGACTCCTAGACGGACTCCTCCTAGTTTTTCTCTTTCTTTGTTTGCCTTTTTTTTTTTCCTTTTTCTTATTTCTTCTTCCCAGATAGTACCAAAGCCAGACAGTTGAATGTTCATTTGGTGGAAATAAAAACTGATCAGACATAAATACTAAATCTAAAGTCAATGACAACAGAATCAATACCCAATCTACAACAAGCTGTACAAGGGGAGAACAGCTGCACTAGCATAACAGTGGTAAAGGAGGGAGATGTGGAATGCATGCTGGGAACAGGGGTGGAGGGAAGACAACACTGATGTTGGGAATGCCCCTCACTTATTGTCACTATGTGCCTCAAATATTACTGTGAAAGAATTGTAATCACTTAGACCACAATAAAATAAATATATTATATATATGTTACAAAAAAGAAAAACAAAATAAAAAAGAGAAGAAAAAAAAAACAAAAAAATATGTTGTTTATAAAATAAATATAAATAAAATAAAATAATGAATAAATAAGAGCACTAGTTTGAATAACTTTTCTAAAGAACAATCTGAAAATACTAATCAGTATAAGACTGCTTATTATATTATTATAGCATTAGGGGTGGCGAACAAGTTTGACACTAAGAGCCAAAATTTTAAACTGTGGGAGTCAGAGAGCCACACCACGCAGTGACCTGCCAAAACAGACAAACGCTCACATAAAAGCATCTAATTTTAACAATAATCTATTAAACACATATTGCCCTTTGCATTTTGAGTGAGGGTCAAAATCCTGCAGTGATGATGAGGGTGTTCTGCGTCCTCCACACTAAGAACTAACAGCAAGATGTCCCCCC